>JAQGAK010000924.1:0-46568 GCA_034696945.1 Lipothrix lubbocki | reverse complement strand
GTGACAAACATAAACATAAATTATGAGTAAGTTGTGCAGAAAAGTGTAAATGCTAGTAGTTTCTGTTAAATTTCTCTCGCGATAAAAGTGAAGCAAAAGAGAAGTACACGAGAAACTATACATAGGGCTTTACACAATACTATAACACGCTATAAGAGTACTAAAGTTGTATCCCAAATATCGTAAAAATTGTTCATATATAACGTTATTGCACTCTGTTCAACATCGACATAGTGCTTTCAGTATTTTTTAGGTTCCCGTTGCTTGAACAGAGTATCTTTATCTACTTTTTATATGTATGCACTATGTAATACTGTCACAAATTCCAAGGATGTATCTCCTGCAGGAGGAAGATAGAGCCTGGAAATAGTTACCACATACAATAAAAAATGTGAGGAACGTGTGTGTTAAAGACTTTGCAGAAAATTCTTGTCACTGTGCGTATAGTACATGTATGCATCTATACCAACACTAAAACAGATACGCTGCTTCCAAACATAGTAGAAGAGCAACTACGGGGCACACTAAGGTAGACATTCAGAGGTACAATGAAAAAATAGTAAACGCAATGTGTGGAAAAAATGTCTTTTGTGTATATCCCTTCGTCCATCGTTCCATATCGTAAAAAATATCTAGATTACAGATGTTATATCCAATATACAGAAACACTGTACTAGTCTGGGATTGTGTTTATTTGTGTGTGAAAAGAAGAAGAAGAAGAAATAATCTGTGGTGGAAATTGTTGCAAAGTCTTTGCTGCCCTGCTTGTATCTTCGTGTGAAGATAACACAAGCACTATATAAGTTATAAGTATTTGGCTTCTAACCGGTTTCCTTGTAGAAAGACTACTACAAAGACAAGCATATATATATAACGGGTGTCTCATAAGCTATACATACAATGTAATAGAAAAGCTTACATACATTTTTGCAGTTTCTTTATATCGCAACTTTTTTCTCCAGCATATACTTAAGAACTTAGATATATACCCACATATACGGAGCCAACACTTGTGAGCTCATGCTGAATACACGTAAATGGATGGGAGTAATGTTGGGACAATAAAGTGTGATGATGATGGTAAGAAATCCAATCTGTGGAGAAAGTCGACCAAGAAACTTGGGTAGGCCAAAGTGTCCAATAAATAAAAGGTAGTCCTCATAAACGAACCCAGCCTTCCGACAGGCTCAAGTACTTTACCCACTCACATATATAAGTATACAACCTTTTATATACGTTTCCTAACCTCAAGTAAACGCCCTGGACATGCATACACCCATAACCCTTATAAAAACTATTACATGGTCAAGACAACAAAACTAACAACAGCCTTTCAATCTTCACACCATATCCTCTCCACCGTCCACACTACTCTACTTCCAACACCACAAACAGATCACCTTGAAACTTGCCCAAACTCCACGAAGATTATATTTGGTTTACGAAATTGTAGTATTTTTCATTTTCTTAGATAGTCAATTTTTTAAATTCATAAACAACCAAAACCCTTACTTCAATAAACCTCCCATAGACACAACTATTTCCTAGACTTCCTATATAGTTTCTTCAATTGTTTCACATGACCTTTATTTTTCATACCTCCAAGTTCGGTGAGATAAAGTATACATATAGTAATAATAGATACTTGTGAACCTGTAGCACACAAAAAACTACATAAAGTCCCCAAGTTAAAGCTGCTAAGTCTCTCTTCACGTATCGGAATGGAGTATAACTTTTTATGTCCTGATCACATTGAATGCAGTAGTCTCACATATGTAGCCTCACAATGTACTATACACTAGCTATTGGAATAAACAAATATCTATTCATTGATCACACGTTTTTATTCACAAGTCCATTTTTTGAAATCACAGCGTAGAATTGTTTAATAAAATTATCCCCCAAGTATACCAACATTTATTAATGTCAGATTATTAATTTCATTGCATAATTTCACTCTTTCTTACAGGTGAGCATTGTTACTTTTAATTCACGACATTTTTTATACTTGTTGAAAACACACTGTAAATACCCAGACGATAAAAAAGTTTGATTTTTCATTTGAATACTACACACTTACTTATACATGTGCATATGTAAGCAATTTTGGTTTTGGTGATGTTAAAACTAAAAACATTAAAAAAAACTAAAAGCTATCATGGCAAGTGAGAGGGACGAATGTGTAGGAAACACTGTTCACCCCCATGTAAATGATAAGAAGCAATAATAATATCGGGCGTGTAGCAGTAAAAGAAATCTTACGGAAATTATCCCTCTCACAGTGTATAAAATTCCCTCTGTTACACACGTCAGGAATTGTGTGGATCGGAAGGAGATAAATCTACCTATGTGAACATAAAATCCTACAGCATTTTCCCTTCCCCTTCGTCTCGTATTTATACCTTCACTCCATTACTTCCACCAGCATTTTAAAACCTCGCCTAATACACACACGAGAAATTCCACGCTTCTTAATGCACTCGGGAATAAATACAGTCAATTCTATACGCAAGATATAAGGATTTGTATGTATATGACATGCAGTTAATTATGTATATATAGAGAGAATGAGTAAAGGAAAAGACATAAGGAACGCAAAGAAGTTTAATTCTTTCCAACTGTAAAATTTCTTCGGATCTGTTAATTTAACCCGGGGCACGTGTCCCCATCGATCATTGCATTTCCCCTAAATGCACAAAATCTTCGAATTATGTTCGAACCCTCCAATGATATTTCTTTGAAAAAGCACACACCATAGAAAAATATCCAAATCAAAACTGAGCACCTACGACATTTTCCAATCCTTCATCATCATGATTGATCAAATAATAAGCTCCTTATTCCAAAATATATTCAAAATATATGGGTAATCTATGCTTCACTTGCTATCTTTTAACCTTCCAGACCACAGGAAAATACTTTAGCGGTGCCAATTTGTGAATCTTCTGCCATCATCACGGTACTATATAAGCCGATGCTCTACTATATGGATTATATATGCAGATATAAATGTGTGAATCTCGTAAAAAAAGTAAGAAAAACTTTTACTTTAGTTTTCCAATTTATTTCCCCAAACCCCATGAATACACTCGGAGGAAGGAAGGAAAGAATATTCAAGTTCAAAGTTTTCAAGTTTCTCCTTTCCTATGCATTCCATTCATTCTCAAGGCCAAGGATGTATGATTTGTACACACAAAATGTCAAAGGAAAGTATTAACGGCAAGAAGACGAGGGGGAGTATAATCCAAAAGGGAGAAAGTCGTCCAGGAAGTGAAAGCGAACAAGTCAAACTTGTTTAGTCCAACTAATATTATCCAAAAGCTCGGTTCTGTCTCCCCAACAACATGTGTGCATGTGACTAAACATGAATATATCATCAATACTATAATTTTTCATTTCCATTCCCTGCACTTGAATTCACTCTGATCAGATATGCATTGCCATCGTCATCGTCATTGCCATAGCAGAGGTAATGCAGAACCCTCGTCAGGTTAAAGGTGTAAGGAAGCAACGCAACCGAGCACAGAGAAGCATATTATAGAAATCAATCAAGTCTGAAATAATCCCATACGTGGGCACTGCATCGACAATTGAGGTTGTGCAACCGTGAGAGAACTAAAGATCAAATTTTCTACAAATGTAAAAAAAACATGCTCTGTACTGAAACATACACACATATACTACCAACATCTGTCTAAACTGACATTACATATACGCTGTAATTCAAAACAGTTCTTAGGTTCTATTCAGTAATATTCCTATTTCTTGAACTTATACTCATAAAATACAGATTTTTCACTCCCACATGTATATACCAGTGCATTTCCTCCCGTCGCCAAACATAGAATCCTATACTACATACAAATTTACGACAAAGCTCACAGCACACATGTATTTACAAAAAAGGAGGATTGTCCCAAAGGAACGGACGATCTACACTTAGAGAAGAAGACGTGTGACAGAGAAGAATAGTTGTTTCGTGATTTCGACAATACAGCCTCATCAAACTCTCTGTCCATTTCCTTCGGTGACAAATCGACCCGGTCAGACTCTCCTCTTCTTGTACGTATACCTATTCCCTTCTAGGAGACATTCTTAGAACTTTTTATGTATACATAAGTTTTTTTTAAATATATGTATATGCAGCTTCCTTTCTTGCAATTTAAAAACTACATCCCCAATTTCACCGTGAGGCACTCTGTTACACAAGTTTCTCTCAGGCCAGTCTGAATTTCAAGACCTTGTTTGGTATCACATGGAAAAAATAGAATTTCGGTGAAAAATTTAGATAAAATTCAGTCTACACAGCAGATAACTACAAAGAGCTTCATTCATCAGAATATAAATACAAAGGAGTTTTACTTAACAAACCCTGTTCAATAGATTTTGCCTCAATTTCACGGGTTAACACAGGACATACCCTGGCTTGGAGGTTCTTTACCAATTTTACATTCTTTAAGGAATAAACGACATGAGTAGCGTTAAGACAAAAGATATAAAGTACATTCGGAAACCATAAGACAAGCAAGCTGTTTCCCTCTAAGCTTGAACCCAACTGTCCTATGACACTACCGCGACTGAAATCTCCACTACTGTGTACATGTATATAGTAGAAATTTCTACTATCGATCTTGGAAGGGGACCAACAAGAAGACCTCAGTACTTTTACTTTCGCTCTCCGGTTCTCTCTCTCTCTCTCTTGCTTTAGCCACAACTCCTTCCACTACTCTTCTCTCTCCCTCCAACACACAAAGTCCTGGCACTCAATTCCTGGCAATCGCACATTTTTCGTCCACACTGTTGTATAGCTCCATATATACTCAAACTTCTTTTTATACCCACATTCGTCTTGAGCGATCAGGAGCTTTAAACCCACAGCTACTTCCTGCTTCATCTCATCTAGCCCTTTCGACGATTTCTCTATGTATGTATGTACTTGTTTAAAAGGTCATTCTATGATTTTAAACCTATACGAATGCACTTACAAAACGTATGCAGTTCTAAATATACATGTGTGAGAGTATTAGACTACAATTCTGAATATACGCGTATGATAGGAACTTTGCTCCGATGATATACGGAGGATTCGAATGGTAAATGGTAAGCGAGAGCAAGTGAAAGTAAGCGCGAGAAGATAGTAAGCGAGAGAGATCCTCTCGGTCGAGGAACAAATCCAACACACAAGAGTTTTCATATCTCACCACCAAGCCCAGTGTATTTATAAGTATTCGTAAGTATATAGTGTATGGTTGCTGGAAGGAGACAGAAAAAAGCCACGGAGAGGAAGAAAAAGAAAGGAACATTTCTCATGCATACCGCATTTTTCATCACATTACGTCTTAAATATCACGACTCTTATTCAATATGAATGCCAAGGCGATGGCAAAGGCCACGAGGCCTTCTTCTCTGTCTTCCCTGTCTTTCTCTCGCTCCTTCTTTTTCTTCCACATTTCCTCTCTCTCTCTCTCTCTCTGGCGAACAAAATGTGCTTGTTCTCTTCATCACTCCCATTTCTCCTTCCATAGACTTGTTATGTATAGACTTGAATTTATCTCATATAGTTCTATATATTTTCTTCATACACAATATCCAAGTGATACTATTCATAATCGCGTGCATAATTTTACAATAATTTCATATCCAAAGAACGTTTGTTTAGATTCTTTTGAAAAACTAGAGTTGCTTTCAAGAATTGCCACAATGTTTCTCGTGTGCGCATAGGCTAAGCCAAAGAGAATGATATAAGTTCAACTCAAAGATGAATGTAAAACTAAGATAAAAGAAAGATAATATTTGAAAAATTATAGTCTTTAAGTAGGAGAAAAGAGGAAGTTTGCCGGAAACCGATATGCACAGTCAAACCCAAAAGTTCCACCACAACTTTGTCAATTAACACTCGAAAAAGCCCTTTACCTTCATTACATTGGCTGTATATATTTTTATCTTCGCCTTGTTGGCTCCCTAATTCTGCAGTATAGAAATGCGTAACAATAAACATAACCAACAACGAATATTGTGCTTTACATGAAGCAAGTAATATAGTAACGCGAATAGGAAACTTTGTATACGGAAATACCAGAGAGCTTCATCAAGTACCAAAAAAGGCACACAAAAAGGGGAACTTAGAAACTTATGTGAGAGCTCTCCATACAGCTACGTTTTACACCAGAGTCAGCAAAAATAGCTAGATGCAATTTCCACTTTTACACACACGATGATTTTATTGTCATCTTATCATTTCTTATTGCATAAAGTACACCTACGTTTTCCTCTAGCTATCTTCTTTCACCAAACTTTCACTCTTATCCTTCCTCCTTGACACTTGAGCTGATACTTGTGATAATATACTTACTATAGTGCAATAATATTTATATGGTTATGCTTTTTTTCCATAGTATTCAACGCAGCTTGTATTTATAGTTGTAGTTGTGCTTTATATTCAGAACTATTGGCATATTCAAAACATTGCTTTCTATGCAGCAATCAACGCATTTTAAATTTGCATTTCACACGTCAACCTCTGAATGTTTCCTGTATTGACTTACTATTTTTACAACAACGGTGTATTATACATCAAAATGAATGGAGAGAGAGAGAGAAGAAGGGTGGGAATGTAGGAAGTACTCCGATAAGAGGATGAAAAGCAATGAGAGAGTAGAGCAGTTCACTCTGCTCATTGTGCCGACTCAATGAAAGTATAAAGTTCTAGGGTTTTATTGTCCAAAGAATGGAAACGAAGGGGGCTTACCAACCGCCCTATTCATCAGTCACTCACTCATTTTCCGAACCGACTCCTATTATATAGACCAAGCTCACGAAGTCAGTCAATGAATATACACAGCTAATATATATATGGCTTATACATTAGGTCCTAATAGGTAGAATATCAAGAAATAGCATGCTCTATTCTATAGATTGTATTGTAAATATACATCTAAAATATATATGACAGGGGAAAACGCAAAGTGAGAGAGAGAGAGAGCGAGGAAACAAGTGTTGAGAAATTGCATGCTAATTCACTTGAACACTTTCGGTTTTCCCATTTAGCACTTCATTATGTAAAACTGGCTGGTGCAAAAGCATTATGTATTAATACACATGGACCATCAACCTGTGAGTACTTATAAAAGTTGCTACTCCTTAAATTCAAACACTCCTTTTTAACTTGATTACCTCCCACACTTTTACTTTCTCTTTCCATTAAATCCCCATCTCTGTGTTTCTTCGTATCGTCTATTCACCTCCTTTTGTATTCATTTTATTTAGCTCTCATGTCCCATTTCAACGTATTTACATATTCATTGTATTTTCAACATAGTTTCAAAGCATTTTGATTAAATCAAAACAATGCCGAACATTTTTACACATTTCACAATGTATTGACACATTTTAACAATTCAACACACCAAAAAACAAAATTAATCAACAAAAAAAGATTTTTTGAAAAGAAGCAAAACCCTACACATGAGGTTACCAGTACCAGATATAATCGCCACCTGGGGGGTAGTTTCGTCTGTCCTCAACGAAAAAAAACTTTTAAATGAAAAATATTTTACGAAATGTTTAGGACAATGTAAAAGTATTTACTGAAAATATTTCCCACAGAAAGGAGCTCTTCAGTGCAAGCACAATTTATTTTGAAAATACTCAACCGCACTTAAAAATCTACCTATCACATAACTTTCACCCTTACATAACTGAATTTATATTGTAAGCACTTGCTATGCAAATATAAATACATGCTGTTACGTCCCACTCCCCATGAAGCTTTCCTTGGAACTCCTCAGACCACCACAGGAGAAAGTGTGGAGCCAAAAAAGAGGAATTGATATTGACACATACAGAGAGTGAGAGGTGGTGAATGTCGTAATGGGGAACATTGAGATTCAGTATAAAAAAGCAGGCACTACTGTATGTATATCGCTGCTGCACTACCCATAGATTTCTATACAATTGATAGTTATGCATACAGATAGTAGTCCATATAGAAAGCCTATGGCTCCCTAGGGGGAAATCTCCCACATCACCGGATCAATTTATCGGGATTTCCAGATTGAACTATAGATGGATAGGTCCTCTATATACAAATACGCTTGTATACAGCTATCTATATATAGATAGTTCCACCAGACGAGAAGCAGCAGCAGCAGGCATCATCGCCGCACAGTATATAGTAAGAAGAATAAGGAAGAAAAAATTTATCATGGTCTTTGAATTGCTTATATACTATTTTACCAATGTATATAAACCTCATTCCAAAATTGTGGTACTTACACACACTTAATATAGATATGTACGGTCCAAATGCAAACTCGCATTCAAACTTACTTGTGTATAGACATGTAAACTGCACTGAAACTCAAGGTAGACATAGGAGCAAACATACTTTTATATGTTTGTGAGTCCCACCCTTACATATTACTTTCTCCATTGAAACTACTCCTCAAGAACCAGAGATTTCCATACTTAAGTACCTTGGTGGAATATCCCACCAATTTTCAGCCAACTTGAAATTCTTCTCTTTTCTCTCCCACATGGACATACATATATACATTCACTCTCGCTTCCTTTCTCTATCAATTCCTCGTCTTTGCTTCTTCATCACACTTGCATCTCCTTAGACAGTAGTATACAAAAGTACTACATATATGCAGACACAAGAAACCTGTGAGTAGAGGAAAGTGTCATTCTACCGATAATGAACACTCCACTTATTTGATTTCCCTACACTCATCTCTAAGGTAGCAATGGGATTATAGACACTGCATCAACTTACAGAATGGAATGGACTGTAAAAATGCCTATACTTATATTTATACTTGTAAGACCATCTATACTGGACGGCAAGGTCTTCCATTTCCCAGGAAAAACCTCCTCTCTCTTCCCTGTTGGCAAGGGCTCAACAACGAGAAAATTAAAATCCAAGACAATTTCACCAACAAATTCACCCTTTCAATCACTTCAATGAAGCGATTCACTTTCATCAAAGCCACCGCCAGTCAAAATGACACTATCCCCGACAATGCCAAGCTTTTTTCAACCATGTGTGTCTATGGTTCCTTATGCTTGGGTTGCAAATCCAATTTCATTAGCTGAACACGTGCAAAAAAATGATAGGAGCTTTACACTGTCAGCGTACTAAAACGCAAACGTACTCACCCCGAAATTCGATATTTAGCCAAAAACGAATTGTAAAGTAAAAATTAACAATTTAAACAAAAGTAGTAGTAATACAAAAATCACGTTTTATAATACCTGTTAGTTTAAACCTTTCGTTTACTTTTGTCAAATATTTTCCAATTTTAATCAGAAATCATTACGCTTAAGGTCATTAAAACAATTTCAACAATTCCAACCTTTCTTATTGTTATTTAATACGTTACAAGTATTTTAGAAGAATGAGCCCATAAAGTCTTCGACTCCCCTAACAGCTATACAAGCAATGAGAAATACAGGGAAATAGGAGCAAAAGCAGTGAAAAAAACAGGAGAACAGAAAAAATGTCAATAGCAAAGAGCGCACAATATTTTATTATCGCTTCTCCTCTTCTTCCCCATTCTCCTTTTCGCTTTCTTGTACATACACACAACAGCGAAAGCCCACATGGTATGATTATACTTATATATATAAATACAGTTGTATATACAGACACTCCACTTTGGCTTGCAGCCCTCTAGGCGGACACAATTTCCTCAAATTCTTCTCAAACGTTCAATTGCTTCTCTTTAACTTTGACGTTCACATCTCGCTTTGAATGCCTCCAGAAATTTATTGAGCTCTTTACTCTCTCAACTGCCTTTACTCGCCCTTCTTACTCCACAAATCGCGTACTACTTCCACACACATGCAGAATTCTTATCTCTCTTTTGTTAATACCCAGAGCTTATTTTATTTGAAAATACCAGCAAGTGCTTATTTTTTTCAACAAATTGAATCAATTGCTTATATTATTTTCAAGTATGCATATTTGTTGAATTTTTTGCCAACCTTTTTAAAAGATTTTGATCAAGATATCAAGCCTGGTGCATTTTGTTCGCCAAACCACAATTGCTGTCAAAAATCGAAAAACATTAGGAAAGAACATATCTCAAAGCGCATGAAAATCTCCGAGAAAAGATTTGCGTGCCTAAAGGGAACAGCATGCTAGAAAAATCCACAAAAAAATTGTAACCAAGTGAAACCACATCTTATCTCTAGCACTAGTACTTGATTTATCCAAATAAAAATAAGTGCTTGCCCGCAGGATGGATTACACTCATGCATAAATAAACTCCACAAAGTGTGTATGCATAAATATGTTAGGAGAATCTTGAAGAGAAAAAGGATTCAATTTTCTACTCTACTACTATGTACTAGCGACAAATTTTATTCGCATGTGAAATTCTCCATAACATTTGGGCTTTAACATTTTTGAGATTGAGCTAAATTTGTATATATTACAGTATAGCTTTTTAACACAAAACACGTTATATAGATTTTAAATTATAAAACAAATTCACATAGAAATATTTCCGTAAAATTAAGGAAGCAAATTAATCGGTTTTGTTGTTACAAACCAGCATAGGCTCTTAAATTTCAACAAAAATAATTTCATATTTGATTTCCACACAAGCTGCTGCCTGTCGTAATATAAAATTTTGATGGACCCGCACGGAAATAAAGTACTCCGCTCTTCAAGCCTTTTATTAGGTATTTACGCCAATACGAACATCCTCCACATCCATTAGGTAATAAAGGGAGAATGGAATAACGGAAAGAAAATTTAGCCAAGCCTGGCTAGAGTATAGTAGTAGTGGTAGAACAAGGAAAAAATTGTAACAACCAACTTTCTCAACTTTTTCCACCTCGCCAAAGCTGCCTTTATATAAGTATATATAGATGTTCATAATAACACAAGAAAGAAGACGAGAGAGCGTTTTTATATTCCGATAGTTAGTAAACGGATTAGTGGTTCCACCATTATTACTTACCAACACTTACTTTTATAATGGTTTTGGATCGAGAAAATATTACCTCCACTTCTCTCATGTCTATAAAACCTCTACGGTCCTGCGAATCTCTCTCGGCATATGCCATATATTACATCATCAATGTCTGATCGGTAAATCATAAATGTATATGGTATTAGTGGAAGCATCCAGCTAGCTTCTTTTTCTGTTTTCCTTCAATTTTTCCTCGTACTTTCTTTCCTATGTTATTTTTTTCTATAAACTCAAATTTCTATAATATTTTCATACACAAAACCTCTCTTTCTTTCCCAACTTCCTCTCTCAAATGAGACCCACCACTACTACATATAAAAAGTTAAGGTAAGCGAGAGCATTTATAGCCATTAAACACTATATTTTCCAAGTATTTTATATATTGTACTTAGGGAATTCTCACTAACAGTACTTCACACAAGGTTATTACGTCATCCAAGTACTGCATCCAGTTATTGTTACTCTTCTATACTTCTTTGGTAGGGGTAGGCTTCAGTAATGGGAAGCACTTGCCCGTAAAAACTACACACTATTGATAGGTAGTTCAGAAGCCATAAGGAAGAGTTATGGGCAACTCGATTAAAACGAGTGATTAACCGCACCAACTTTTCTCGTCTGAACTTCTCTTTTTTCCCTCTCCCAAAACTTTCACTCTCTTGCTTCTATCTCCTCGTCTGTTGTTCCTGTGTACATACGAATCTTATCACTATATTCATCTTTTGCCATAGAGATGATGTTGCTAGGAACAATATTGCAATAGGTGTTGCAAGCCTATCACTGCCCACCAACATACAACTAAACTTATCAATACCTACCAACATATTCCCCGTATCTATATGCACACGTAAAGAAAGTTAACTCCACATAAGAAAAAAACAACCTAAAGAAGAAGTTGAAAAAGAATGGGGGAAGGGTGGAGGAGTAGCAGAAAACGAAGAAGGGAAACGAGGAGTAAGTATATATGTATAAGCATTTCACGTCCCAACGAGTACCAAACTCAATCAACACGGTTTCTCCTTTAATGGGTTATCCTGAGGACATTCTAAAACCCTCATTTGGCTTTATTATTACCTTTATGACTTCCCTTTTCAAACCCTCTAATGACTTCCTTCTCATCTTTGTTGTAAAAGCAAGACTCTGCAACCTTCTCTACACTTTAGTTTATGGCTCTAGTATATACCTACAACTAAGTACATGTGAAACATTTCGCCGAATTCTCCCTGAAATTTGCATGTATATAAACTAAATACATCTTCAGTATAATAATTCAGTAAATATTCATGCTCTTGTAGGCTTTTACCAGTTTTAAGAGCATCAAATTATCGGCTACATATCAAAAAGCCTGACATGATTTGTGTACCCTAGCTGATCAAATATTAAGCAGCAAGAATTAAGTATACTTACCTAGTGAATCAATGTAGAAATGTCTACTTTAAAGCATAAATGAGATGATTTAGATGAGTAAATGTTCTTATAGCGGGGTATGTTGTCACAGACAATATGGACAGAGAGCTTTATACTTCCAAGTTGAAATGAATTCCACAAACCAGATGACAAAATTATGTAGAATACGAGCACGCAGCGTTTACACTAATGTAAGTATAACGAGTATCCATTTACAAACAGAAATAGAGCAGAGCTCTACTCTTTTACCTCCATCCCATTATGCAAACTAGTTGTATAATCTGCAAGTGCAGCCTGCTTAACCAGCAACAACTTCTATTAGTTACATAACCTGAACGCCATTATATAAGGACATATACATAATGACACTTGGGCAAAGTTCAAGTATCTTACAAGCATATGCAATGCATTCCATCGTATTAAATTACACCTAGAAAATGAAGCTACTTAAGTAATATTCTTTCCCTTCTGCATAAGGATCAACAAATATATTAACAATTGCAGTATAATCATGTCCCAAACGATGATTCCGCTATAGAAACCGCGCATATAAACATTCAGCGTATATCCAATCAACACTCAAGGGAACTTCTACTGCCGTAACATAACGATCAGACCTGTTAAAGCGTTCCTATGATACACTGACAAGTATAGAGTAAAGTGTGTACTTCATATAAACCTAACTAAACTATTTTTAAATGAATTTCCTCTAGTGATAGTTCTCTCTTATACATAGTAAGATCAACACCACCAGTTTCAGTCATGCCCATACAATCAAAAAGTGAAAGTAAATGCAATTGACCTCAATCCTGCTCAGTCCGAGAGAGAAAATAAAGTCATATAATATGCAAAATGTTCACACTTGTGTCCCAAAATCCCCCACCACATTCTGTAAAAGAGCTATCAACTTAATACCCGAATCAAATTGTCTTCTCCTTGTTGAAACATTATACTATATGTAGATTTACGTACATAGGTGCACAAAGGTGAGCGCATATATGCACTTGAAACTCCACTTTCACCAAACTATGTGAGTATAATAATACCACCCGGAATCAAGAAGCTAACAAGAATAATAACAAGTGCCCCTATAAGTTTATATTTACAAATTCTAGACGCTCCACATACAAACAATAATAGTTACATGAGCAAACGAAGCATTTTCACAACAACTTCAACTTGAACTGTGAAACTCCATTTGAATCATGGTTATGCTTCATTTCACAGCTTGACATGACGGCACTGTTCTACTAAGTTTTGTACTTATACTTATATGCATTTCTCTTTGCTTCAATCCGTGTAATATATTTGCATATATGTTCAATGCTAACATATCATAGCACTATCACGCATTTGCATTGCATAAATATACAGACCATATAGTTTAATCATAGCTACAACATCTTCTCAAAATATGTAGCATTCTGGCCATATGTTAAACCAGAGGAAGTGATTCCCTCTTGAGCGAGCGAGTAGTCTGTTTATCAAAACAAGTGCATATGCTTGCATGTATTAAGGGGTATTTGTTTAGCGGAATCAGTGCATTATAGACAGGCGGATGTTGTGAATAACAAAAGCAAATTATTTGTACTTTGACGTAAAAGAGCTTTCAGCTGCTGTATAAATTGCTTTGTCAGACTGTAGTTCTACTAGTAAGGGAAAGACCATTAGCCTACTTTTTCCATGTGCTTTCACTCTATTCCTTTCTAAACCTTTCTCTCTGTATGTGCATACACAAATCTTATATAAATAAACTAGGCACAATTGCGACTATACATATAGTAAAACACTATAAGTTTATAACTACTAAAACACTGCGATGTATTTACACACATACCAGATACTTGAGCACTCAAATGTATATATTAGTGAAGTAATAGATGTACAGTGTCTATGGAGTTCACAGTAAACTGACGAGACTACACTTTTGGTTCACTGCAAACTTCCTTATTGGATTTGTGCAAAAGAGTTTCTTCCCCATGTCTCCGTTTAGTTAACTACAGGGCGGTTGTTATTATTGTGTGTTCCTCATGCTTGCTGCTGCACATTTTGCTATTTAACGATAATGCGGGAAGTACCACTTCTCCATTTTCTATCTTAAGTCGTTTATGGTGTCTTATCTTAAATACTTTCTATAGTTTATATATCTTACTACTACTTTATATCTCAAAACAAGTTCATCAGTTTGCCTCTCAAATTTTTCATATATTGAATTTCATTGAAACGCATTTTTGCTTGACTATAAATACAGTTGCTCCGTGTTCTTACGCATAAACACTTTTCTTCAATAGATTGCACAAACACGTCTTAATTGACTTTACATTATTCCAATGGTTTTGGGATGTTCATACATATGTACATAGGCTTGTTCAAAAGCCCTCATAATTATTATTTCAAACATTTTACACTCCTCCGTATAGCCTTTGTATAGTAGATGGAGCTTCTCACTCATTACTGCGTCTATGCAACTTACACATTGACTTTCACATCCCGCAAAAGCAAAAGGAAGTTGTCAATTCTGTCTCTGAGCATTTCCCCCGTCAGTTCCATTTACTCTCACTAATGAATGGTAAAACAGACATAATCAAATAATTCAAAGCGTCTAGAATATAAATATAGTATACCTACTTGGTTCTGGAAGGGATTGACAAATAATACTAAACAATGTGCAATACATAAGCATTCGCATTAGGCATGATTATGTATATCTAACACTATTTTAACCGATTACAGAGATTCATAGAGAGACAACACTTAATTAGAAAACCAAAATGTAACATTCTGTATCCTAGATATGCATCCATCAAATCCTCATCCTGAGTATCCTTAATCACTCTGTTTAGCCATGTTGACTAAAAATCACTGACATAATTCCATTTGGAACTTGAGATACAACATCATTAAAATCGTGTAATTACGCTCTGTGCCACACTTTCCAAAACAGAGCACATGTCTGCACACTGCTCCTCATAGTTCACATCTAATACTATAGACGCTTATTAAAGTACCAAATTTACTATTATGTACCGGAGTTTTGTATCTACTTATATTTCAATAAATATTAGAACGATGTGCAATTAATATTGCTGAAGTAAGGTAAAGGAATAATTTTCACTCGTCGAAAATTGTTACACTAATAACATTCAAGAGAATTATTATACACTTTTTCACCATACCAGCATTAGACCCAAGGCCAGAAAAATGTGACAATGTCAGATGCGGGGGAAATACAGCTGGGAGGACACTGGTAAAAAGGATAGACATTGGAACCCCATGTTTTGCTCCAAGCTATGTGAAACCTTACAGTTTCGTACAAGAAACAGTACAAAACATAACTAGATATGTAGCATATAATTATGTATGCATATATGTAATGGATTCTACGCCACCAAACAACGTTAGTTATACTAAGTAAACCCAAGAGCTACATACCCAACTACTTTATAAGTAAATAACACATCTATTCAACCCATGGGTGTACATATTATTACCTAAACAGCCTTGGCCACAAATACCTTGTGAAAATATAGGTTCCAACCTCAGAAGAACACTTCGTCGTCTCTGAATAGATACAATATTATACCAGTATAGAAAAAGTATCTTAACCATAATCCTTTGAATACTCTCTTCCCTCACCAATGTCTTCTTCCTTCTTTTCCTCGCGCCCTTATGAATCTTTCTCTCGTTTACTCTAGGAGAAAGACTCCCGCGACGCTACATCTGTTAAGTGCATATTGTATAGGTTGTATAGTGTAGTTAAGCATTATACGCATGCATCATCGTTCAGGACGTATTTACTTTTTGGGAGAAAGGGTGAAGCAAATCTGCATTGATAATGTGGCGGCAAATATTTGGAAACCAGTCATGGATGGGTGGCCCAGGAAAACGAGAACAGGGAGCTTCATAACCCACCCGTGTGCTGTCGTCTGCAACCATGTACGTGTAATTCCTCAGCAATGCTATTCCGCACATTAAATTACATAGGAATATTGTAAGTATCTGTACACGCTTCCGCCAACAGACATGAATGCAAACATACTTAATAGTAGTGGTTCGACACACGCACTACAAAGTACAAATATTAACATCTGCCCATACAATAGCTACAATTTCCAATATCTCTACCCACATGTTAAAACATACATACAACACTGAAAATACTTGTTAGATCGAGACAAATTTACGTAAGAATGCACACACAATAAAAGGCTTCACAAAAAGAACCCGAATAAAAAATTTGTCCCTCATGGACACAATGTATTGCAATATGCAATAATAGTGCATCTGAACTTAAACATTCTTAGATGATGCAAAAGTCTATCTTTTTTATTCTTGTGCTAACAAAAGTATCTATGTATATAGTAGATTCGTGTATAACATGTGTATAGTACACATGTTTCAAGTTGATTTTTATAAATACGAAATACAACTACAAACGTGTTCAGTCATAATTCATGCCCTCCAGTATACGTCCATCACGCGTGTATATTATAGTGGCGACTGTATGAAAATAAAAATCTTGAGGAGAAAAGGGGAAAGAGGGTGAAAACTTTCTGGATGGAGACTAACTTATGTACACTGAATACAACTTTCGTTTATACTTAGAGTAGTGTAAAAGTAAAAATCAGCAAAAGAAGAAGAAGACGTTTACGAAATGAAGAGACAACTCCTATGTGTCAGCAAGAATGAGTTCGTTCCCCTGTCAACTCCCTCAGAAAATGACAGCAGTCCTGCATATATACAACCACTCGGATTCGAATTGTAAATATTGTGTACACCCTTTCTCTTTTATCCAGCGGATCAATACTTCGACCATGATCTACACCATATATAGTAGTAAATAACAAAATATTATATGTTATTTTTACAAACAAAAATCCCTCAAAAATGGAAAAAGCATTCATCCATATTTTTTAAGTGCTTCAAAAATTACACTTACACGTATACTCTATTGACGCTCAAGCTGCTACATTTTTATCAAAAGTTCCTAGTTTACAAAATTCAAGGTTCTTAAACCCAACGGAAATGCCCAGTATTTGCATGCCATCTTGTCAATTTGTTTTTCATGGAAACGCTGGTGAACCTACATTCCAGTAGTACAACTGAATATTTTTGGAACTACAAATAAATCTGGCAACTACGGAAATGTTTGTAAGGCTGAATTTTCTGAAAATGCATGGTTTTGAAACTAAATAACATTCCGCAACATCAGTGATCTAGTATTCATTTGAAACCTCCTACATACAAGGAGAAAACAACTCGTACTAAATAAAACAAGGGGCAACAATGCGAGCTTTCAAGCAGAGTTGTGGAAAATTTGAGAGTCACGAGGCCAAAGTAACATACGGAATCGTGATAGATTGAGACAACGCACAAGAAGAAGTAATAGAAGGACACGCGAGCTTCAAGACGTCCCAGAAGCTCAACTGAAGACAAGAAGTTCTTCGTTATTTATAACTTCTCCATTCATTTTTATTCGTTTTTATTGACATTCAGCCACCCTGATACGCGAGCCGTCGTCATTCCATACCTATGCTTGTAAATTTCAACCTCACACATAATACAGCATAGGAAGGTATTTGTACGAATGTTTACGTTCTGTTGAATTTGTCTTTATCATTTATTAAACGCGACTTGAACAGTTTATATTTGCATTAAAAATATTTGAAATTAAATTTACTACTAGATATATAACCTTTCACTAGTTTTGCTGTTGTTTTTTAACTTGACGCCCTGTCTTCAATGTTTTCATTTCCCGTAGTAAGTCGATCTCCCAGGGAAAACTCGTTTATACCACCACGAACAACAACAGTGTCCCTTCCTTTTTTCCTGACATTTTCAATCAAAGTCACAGACTTCGCCTGGCATCTCAATTCTTAATCCCTGGTTACGACAGATTCGGTGACAAATTTCAAGCATAAAATGTATACGACAGGGGGACATTCCTTAAATGCAACGAGAAACTTGATAACTTCCAAATTGGTTCGGGTTTTTCTTGAATAATAGTGCATTGACATGTTAAATGGAGGGTTTACAAATCACATCGTTCTAACGTTGCCTTCTTACCTTCCCATAAGGTTATTATTTCTTATAGGTTAGTAACTATAAGAACACTTGGAAAGCCTCTCAGAGCTCTACATAACATTTAATGATAATAACAGAAACAGTAGAGCACATACACGCCTATTTACTTGACATTTGAACCAATAACGCTTTATCATGATAAACTGCACCGACCAAGTGTGTGCACAACATTGCCGACCCCGTCCTTTCTGTCTGAGCCGTTCATTCTTTCCTCTCCCTTAGCGGTGTAGTAACGTTCAAAATAAATAAAAATGTGCAGCAGCTATACCATAATTCCTTAAGTTAAACCTTAAGCGAGTTGAAAAATCCAGGGGTGGAATGCTCGATTCTTATATACACTAGGAATGGAAGAAAACTAAATCTCCAAGTTTCTCATTTTTCATGCTGGGCTTTGAAATTGATTCTATTTTTGCTTCCTCTGTAGTTTAAAAATATGAACCTTTCTTTGCATAAAGCATGGGGCTTTGTGTATATATGCAAGAGTTCAGACAAGTTGAAGTTTTGAGGAGTTAGGTTTCCTTATTAAAAATGCATGTCGAAATGCATTTCATAACTCTTTGTATGCAAGCACACATGATGCAACAGCATCACAAGGACACGTCGTTGTTCAATGTCATAACATTCATGATAACGTCTAATATGTAACAAAAAAAGTGGAGAAAAGCAACTTTACAAAAACTGTCAGTGAGCTTATCTATGTATTTTACATAAAATTTGAGAAGCTTAATTTAAAAACCTACATAAAAGAATGTAAATGATAAAAGAAATTCCTTTACCCTTCACATCATACTCTTAAAGTTATACATATTATTACAGCTGATATCTTTAGCGAGGAAGAAGAAACAAAATCTATACTGACTCATTGATAAAAAGGTCGGTGTACCTACATATATGCTGAAGCTGTAAAAAGAAGAAAACGAGATATGATGCTGATGCTGATGACTCACACAAGATTTAAAACTAAAAGTTCATTTAGACTCCGTGCATTTTACAGGACGGCTATTTGTTATTCCCTGTCACACTCCTCTTGTACACCGGCTATATGCATATAAGCAAAAGGAGTATCCATATGAGAATACTACTGTTTGTAAGAAGCCGGGATTGTAAGTTATTGCAAGTGATAAATCACTTGATGTGATTCTCTACATATTTACATCTAGATGCTCTAAACACAATAGCTTATACTATAGTTTCTCAATACATTCACCAGGAAATTATCAAACTTTTACCTTGTTCTACATATGTTCGGAATAGATATAAACCAAGGGACACTCATGGGTTTCTACACCTTTCTCCTCCAATTATTGCCTTTGAAGAAGCAGCTCCCTATCTTGGCAACAAACAAAGTTTTAAGAAAGCTGATAACGTTACAACTAGTAATGCTACATAACAAGGTAATACGTAGCTAATTAATCACAAAGCTAATGCAAAGGTATCAGTAGAGCCTAATCGGAGTTTATGGTAGAATCGCTATCATTCTCTAGATACTTAAACGTATATAATACCATGATCAAAAATGCAATAGATGGGCATGTAGTTTGCCAAGTCCTCTCTGGTACACGTAAATGTTCTATATCTGTGGGCATAAATTGTTAGAAGAAAACTTTTTACGAAACCAACTAATGACTTTAAAACCTCTTTCCTCCTCTTGCTAGTTCTCTCTCTCTCTCTCTTAATCTCACTCCCTACTATATAGGAAATGGACCCTGCAATAAGTTACACACACGGACACAATGTTCAAAATGCAAGTTTGATTTGACAATAGAAATCCAGTATTAAACTCCCGCCCTCCGGAATTCCACAGTTGAAATAAGGGAACGGGCGAACGTGCATGCTCGTCATAGTACCAGAGTTCTTCTAGCAGAAGTAGCAGATGAGAAACTCTGCCGGTTGAGCTTATAGCAGAAGCCATGTGGAAATGGGGAATGAATTCTCCTATCTATACAATGTATATATGTGTGAGAGAAAGAAAATGAATCTCTTTTAGTATGGGGGAAAGACCAGGGTGTGAGATTAGAGAGAAATTAAGAGGGTTACACAAGAGGCGTTGAATATTCATCCTCCAAGCCTTCTTACAACTATCCACCGTTCGTCCTTTCTTATAAAACTAAAAACGCCTCTCTCTCTCAATCTCTCTCCTCACTCTTTCGTTGTCCTCTACTGGCTCATTCTCTCTCTCTCTCCTTTTATCGCTTACTTTTTCGTTGTCCTTCTCAGGCTCATTCTCTCTCGCTTGACTCTCTCTCTCTCCCGTTCTCTCGCTCACTCCTTCTCTGTCCTCCTCTCGCTCCTCTATTTCTCATTCACTCACCCATTGTATTTCCGTTGCCCAAAACCCAGAATCTCTAGAAACCTCAAGTTCCGACGAAGTAGTAGCACATTTGCATCACACCATGTAGTCAAGTGTTTCGGAATTAGATGAAATCTTGGCTAGAAATTTACACAGGTTCTAGCTAGCAAGGCTTCCAAAAACTTATAACTTCCCTCTCCAACATTGTAAAACATACCCCCAGAGAAGAAGACACAATGGTGTCATTCCATCCACCACACCACGAAATGGGGGAGGCGGAGAAGGAGCGGAGGAAATGAATAGGACGGATGTGGATTTTCCAACTCCGTCAAAGATACACGCACTTCCTTAAAAACTCTCAACCCTTCTCCTCCACATAGTCATTCTCAAATTATTCTCGTCGCCAGGCCGAGCAGGAGCAGCTATAGCAGCAGCAGCCCAAAAACTTGCATCAAGTTATTGCAATCATTATTTTGTTTCACTTCGATATCTTCCACTCCTTGTCTCCTTTTTTCTTTATATAGTATTATGACACTATATCTTTAACCCCAGACGGTCTGGATCACCCATTAAGGTCTATTGTTCATTTCCTTCCAAAGGAAAGAACTTTGAGCCTCATCATCCAACCAACCGAAAACAACAACATTAAACCTTTGCTATTAATTTCCTAAAAAATTATCACCAACCCCTCTTGTTGTTGTGAGTAGTTACAGTACAATGATCCTCAATCTTCAGCAGCAAGAACTTGTGCGCTTCCACAGCAGAACTTTTACTTTTATTAATCTCCGGCACAAGCCACGTCAAGTTAAGTCAGCCCTAAACCTACTTTCGATTCTATTTTATAAAAGCTCGATAGCCTGTTAGTAATGACGAATGAAATAAAACAGGTAGCTACATGAAATCTTTTACTATAGTATTATATCCCACAACTCCAGAATCAAAATTCATCAGGTTTCAGCAGCAGGAGTGAACCGATTTCAAAAGCCGACGCATCTTCTTCACAGATGAACCCCGTGTGCATAATTCCATGACTGAAATCAGGCGAAAATTTATAGACATCAGGAAACTCTAGAAGAGAAGCCACGGAATAGGACGACTGAGAATGTAGTTCTGAACAAGAAGACTCCGAAGAAGGAGACGGGGGAAGAGAAAGCGAGAGAGAGTTTCGTGACTTAGAGGATCAATCAAGACGAGGGACTCCAGCTGTGAGATGGTAATGAGATGAGAGGATTTATAGCTCTTCCCGTATATAGCAAACCAAAATCCAACTTGTGTATTTTTTGCTTTTCCTTTTCTGCACAGCCAAAAAAACTAAAGAAATCCTGAAGTATCTATCTATATACATATAAGTACAAAGTACACAGGATAGGAAACCTCTACATCTTCTCCCGCAACATTATTCCAAAAAGGAAATCGGTTGATTCGCACGAAAAAATTATTTGAATCCCACATCTGAAATAATCAAGTGTGTACATATCTTTTGCAAAACAAATCTTATTTCTTAAAAAGAAAGGAGAAGAACTGGATACCTAAAGAAAGTATTGACAACCAAGAGCTTCGTTCCCTTTTATACTAACTTATATTCCTTCCCTCTAGTTTTTTATATGCTTTTATATAGCTTTTTACTCGATTCCATTTAACATTCAAATTTCCTCCTTTTCGGCAGCAGCACTTATTTCGCCAAACCAATTCGACCATTCTTCTTCGTCTCATACAGCTGGTTTCTCGACTACTACTACATATAGCATACCTGATTAATTTCCACAGACGTGTTCCTACAACTTTGGAACAAATCCTCCTTATTAGACTTCCGGATTTGTGTTAACTTAATTCACAAGATTCCGTAAATGACTTTTCTAAGCTACAGATTTTCTCTTGTACCTTATTAACGCTTTAGGAATTCCTTACCGCACTGCATTTACATTTCCTCAAAAATTCAGATGTCGCCAATTAACGAAAACACATAAACTAAATTATAAACTCATGATTTCAAAATGTTTTCTATCACATGCAATGCATTTCTCTGGATACAATACACTATTGAATTGAACTATATCTGTATATCCCTTTAAAACGGAATAGACAAATTCAACCCGGCACCCTGGAAACTCAGAGCAAATATTTTTTTTCTTTCCTCCAAAACTTTTTTTCATTAGCTTAATTGTCCTCTTCGTTTCAGAAGCATGGAACCACCAAGAACTAATTTTGCATCACTTTTCATTCCTTGCCAAGTCACAAAAATAATTTCTTCTGTCTTCCTACAGTGTTGTGAATACTTGTAGAATTGTTTGCGCACACGAGCTTCTTGTATAATTAATAACAAACCGCTTAGGCAGTTCTTGTCGAGACTAAGGCAGAGATAGATATATATATATGTATTATGCAACCTGTTATGAATTTTTAAAAATGCACCGCAAGGACTGTCATATCATTTGGGCTATTGCAGGTAGCTAGGCTAGCTGTCGCAAAACTTGTTGTTCCTGGTGGAGTAGTAGAGTCGTTTTCAGTTACACTTATATAATAAGTAATTACATGTAAGTGTAAAAAAAATTCCCTCACTGTGTTTATATCAGTAGAACTTCTTATAATAGTAAAGGAGAATTTAGCTTTGTAACAAATAAAAGAAAAAAGTTTTTTTCATTATCTAAATGGAATGAAGTGTAGTACCAGTAGAGCTATAGAAAAGAGTATAAGGCCAACTCTGTAAGGGCGCTGCCCTTGTCTGTTATATAGTTATTACTTTGAGCTACGTTGTTTTCTAAAAAATTGTAAACTACAGTTAATTGCATATTTTGGTTGAAAGGCTTGTTCAAAAAGATGTCACAAATTACAATTGAAAATAAATCAATTTTTAAAATTCATCGTTTGAATTGTTGGTTCATACTTTTCATCATAAATGTAATTACTACCATGACCAAATGACAAACGCATCTATAATATATAGACTTGAAAATATGACAGAAGATTATCAAGGTTCTGTGACGGGAAACCGACAGGCCTCACTCCACTCCCTGTCTTCACTTGTACACTTATAGTAATGTTGTATACAACAACATGTGCCTGTTCCAAGCACCTGCTCCTCTCATCATCCTTGTCATAAGTAGATAGATACAACATGTCTATAAACTACATCACTGTATATCTTACTATCTACTTGACATGTCTATAGCAAATAGCATGGAGATTGAGAACTATATAAAATATGTATACATAGACATCTATATATCTTGTTAACATTCCTCGCAAGTTTTATTTAACTTTTCATGTTGTTTTGTCTCTGAAGCCTGTCAAGAAAATATGTGAGACTGCTTTCATTATTACATACACATGACAGTCATGCTGCTCCACCATGCTCATCCTCCGCACGATTAACAAACGAGGAGGAAATAGGCTATTGATTAGTAATCTTGTCTCCATCCCTCATTCCACACAGAGTACACAACTATAGACCTCTGTGCGAAGCTCTTTGGTCCTCAGCAGGCGATGCTGGCAAAGAGAGAGAGAGAAACGGAGAGCGAAAAAGAGGCAAAATTAAACGGTTGTTTTGTATGCTAAACGAGTAACTACTCCTTGAATGATAATGAATGATGATGCATCAATTCACGTGAACGAAGCAGTAGCACCAGTTAGGATATGATTATGTACACATCTGAAAGCAGGTATACTACACTATACACACTTTGTATACAACATAGTGGCTTGTTTTGTGTTCAGGCCAAAAGAATAGGGAACTTGATGATGACGATGATGAAAAATCTCATTCTTACAATTTTATAGCAGTCTTCTCGCTTTAATTACAAACATTCTCATCCTATTAGTATGTCGTGCATTACGGTTGCGGAGTGTTCACTACTGGATGATGCTTTCACGAACAACTCACGTCGTAATAATAAAGGGGGAAAAATTCTGATATATTTGCACGCCCATTATTTTTCACACGCACATATACAACATATCGATTTTATACCGTTTGAGTCACAATAATAACAGCATCATCATCATCATAAATGCGAACTCTTACTGTACATCCGCTTACTTAAACAGAAATACAAAGCCACTATTAATTGTGCAATTATCGATGAAGGATTGATTTTTTTCTGAAACTTAAGTATAACTATGCAATTACTATTGTTTGTAATACTACATAGATTAGACAAAACATAAATTAATTTTAAAAATAGCTTCATTCATAAATTAATAGAAAACGCTAAATGATCGAAGCAACTGTACTGTGGTGTAATATTGTATACAAAGCTGAATACATGCATGTAATTAATTTTCCGAGCGTCAAAGATGATAACGTGAAATATTGATGTCCTTATTATTAAAACATTCTAAACCATTAACAGCTCCAATATGTAAAGATCATCACTAGCACGTACACCCTGCTTCCAACATGTAGTAGTTATTTCCAATTTATTTTATTGTTTCAATTATCTTTCGAGGGGTGTTCCTTAAGTGTACACGCGTCGGAACAGGTACGGCACTCGAGGGGAAATTAACTTCATTATTGTGTCCAAGGCAATGGCTAGCAAAGCTGATTTGAATAGCAATAAGTTGGGCTTCCTCGCGTTGTTGTTAAATTTCACCCCCAACAAGAAAGCAATAATAATCCTGTACCTATACTCTTATAAAGACGCCGCCTGACAGTAAATAAATTGACAGCAATTACTGCTCTTTCCTGGCACTACTCAGGACGTCTCCACCTCATTCATCAATTTCAATAATACTTCCTCCTTGTAATTCCTTGTTAAATATTTCATATTTGTTGTCACTGGAATTATTTTCTCATTTTTTTGCTTCCACACGGGGTTTTACGCAAACAGCCGCTTTTGCATATTATCTGCAAAAAGCCTTTTTTGCAAAAAATCTGAATATTTTAAATTCTTTCACCTCTTGTGAGATACGCAACTGTAAAACTTTATACTTGAACGTCTAGGTAAAACTTATGAAATAATCGGGAAAAAGTAACGACATGAATGTCTTTTAATACTCTGGCATTTAATAAACTATAGCTTCAACTGTGTACCTACGATGGCTTTAATGAAGCGGAAAATGGCATTCAGTCGTCATTCACGTTGTTAAAACGCCATAAAGAATAACTGTGACCATCCATTCAATCCCAAGCTCACAATGATTTATATGTTATATACTTACAAATTCATGAAAATCCTTTGGGTAAAATGCCACCCTACCATTATAAACCATTTCAATAAAAAGTCTTCATTCAAATGACAATCCCACACAGATATCAAGAATAATATCATAAATCCAATGAGTGGAAGTGAGCACACTGCCACACTTTTCTATACTTACAGTTACTTGTCAAAAAAACTATTGCGCTAACTGAATCTTTTATACTAATTTCAAAAGTAACAATAACGCCAAAAAAGCATTGTAAAAATAAATAAAACCTTATAGAGACATTATAGCGGTCTGCACAAAAGCTTACGCACACACACAACTTTGGAAAAAAGAGGATCTTAATCATAATACGCAGCGTCTTCAAAATAAAAAACGTTACTCCCCTACATATAATTGTGTCCCGTTCGTAAACTAAACGCTTATTAACATGCAAATTAACGGGGGAGAAAAGACAAAAAAAGTAATTTTTTAACCAAAGCCCTTCCATAATACCGTACGATTATGGTTGAGTAAATAAGCGCGTCTTTATTTAGTCACTTGGCTAGTCATAAGGAAACAATGCCGGCTACGCTGGAGTTCCTCGTCTGTCACAGCACTCCTTCTACTTATATACTATAACACGGTAAGAGATTATGTAAGACAACAAAGAATATTTATACTATTATATACAAGTCTGAGTTATGCAACTAACATGAAAGGTTGAGCAACTAACATCAAAGCCCAGTGATGATGAAGACAAAACAGAAATCGTAACAGTTCCCCTTGTGTTCACGTAAGTGCCAACCTCACATCATGCATAATCCTCATGCTACTGTCTACAATGAATTCCTGAGGCATCATTGTCTCTACACACAAATATACATACATTTTCAAGAGCTTTAAAAGCCCTGATTGCTGTTAGCCGTAATCTCTATTAGTGGTACACATTACAGATTCATAACAGTAAAGATTTATTCTCCATGTTGTGCGATTCTAAATGCATGTTTTGATGTACAATAAGGTTCGTCAATAAATTTTGCGTGTGTTGTTATTTGTATACCATACCCCCGCAGTTACTCTCGACTTCCCAAACTTTTTCACACCATCCTATTGACATTGTTAAACGGTTTGCACTCAAGTAAAGCAAGGGAGACAAGACCCACGGAGTATAAGCTTACAGACAAAGAGAAGCGACAGGGAAACAAACAGTAGTCGCAATAAGTTAAAAACTTGTGTGTGCCGGAACCGCTACTTCCTATACTTATACCCGGGCTATATAAATCAGGAATGGAGCAGCAAGGTATTTAATTCTTGAAGTAGTAACAACTAGGACTACCTACTATAAAGAATAATCAAGATAGGAGGAAAAGTCTAATAGCAGAAGAGAGGGAAAAAACAAGTGGAAGGGAAGATGACAGGCAGTTAATCACGAGAGAGTTTGTCGAAGAGCGGAAAAAGAGTGTGTGATGCGTCCGTCGCTGACATTCCATAATTAATCACCGTCCTAGGCATATCGATAAGATCCTAGCTAATGAGTAGACACTATATACTTGGACTTACGTCGCATTCCTCCATGTCACCAATAGTACCAAACTTATGCACATAGGTATACTCAACTGTACTTCACCTTGGGAAGAATCAAGCAGTACATACTGATACACTCCAAAAACTACACCTTGTGTGGAACTCTAAGTGTAAGTATGCACAAACTTGCTGGAAAGACCAACATGAATAAGACGACCATAATATGGCTTTGAACATGAACAAGAACAAGAAGAGTAATAAGGACCACAGTTGTTCTACTCCAATCAGCCTCCATCGACAGCTCCTTCCGCGTGCTGTAAGATCACTAGAAATGCACCCAATAGTAACATTCTCATACCATTAGTTACTTCAATTAGGCCCAAAGAAATCCTCGCAGTAGCAGCAACATCCTTTGAGTATATGCTACTGTTCATAAAGGACTTGAATAGTTCCCTACGAGAAACGAGTATGCCAGTCCGTAAGTGAAGGAGATTCTTCCTGCTGTTTCATGACAACATCGTCTAGATAGGTAGTTCTATCACTATTTTTTCTACTTTTACATACATACATACAGTGCAATATTTACGTAAGCATTACCTTCTAATTACAAGTGCACACGTATAAGTCTATAAAATAGTTGGTCGACCTCCCTAAGTGTAACAACATTCTGCCCGAGTATAAATGGAATCAGATCGAAGATAAAAGCATACAAAAGTTCACTTCTAAACTTAATAGCCTGTCTGCATAGGAGCTGAATGTTTGGAGTACTCTCAGGTGACCACAAACTCATTACCCTCTCTGTTTCTCCTATCTACCAGTCTTCCCCTTTCTTCTCGGCAAATGATCAGAGATCCAAAGTACTTATATGTAGCAGTATGTATAATAATGAATGCTCCTGATTTTCTTTTCTATTTATGTATGTATATTCCAGTAAATATATTAGGGATTCTACTACTGCCTATTTGAACACTGAAGGCAAAAGCATCATCCTTTCTTCTCCTATTATAACCTCGTTGCTAACAAGCAAACAAAATATATACGTATTTGCTATACACAAATGCTTCCGCTTCTCATCAGCAGCCTTTGTCAAGTCAAACTGCCACCGATTCAGCTGATGCCATTGCCATCGAATTCTCCTCCTTTATTCCCATTTTCATTCCCCGCGCCCATTCAACTATCCTGATACCCTTCACTTTAGTTTTATCTCCCGGTTTACCATACAATTAATACCATGTAGCTACCATAGTGGGTCCCTAATGTTGTATGTAGTTATCAGGCCTTTAATATTGTTTAAAATATACACAGCTACTGGAGTATTAAGGAAAACGCATTCGTGTCTACACTCGCATTATTATCCCAATACTATGCATATACGTATAAGACACAAGCTAAGGAAATACAATCGTGGAATCTAATGACACAATAAAGAGATTTTAGCTGAATACAAACTAAATCTAATAGGTTTTTAAGGAATTGTATCAGTAATATTAACAGCGACATCATCCAACTATTTACGCCATAGATAATCCACATTGATAACCTTGAAATCTGTAACTATACACGACCCTCAACCACAGAATATTCGCTAGGTACTTAAAGTGTAAAGTTAAAGATGACAACCAACAACACTGATGCATATCTAGCAGCCAACTATGTTTAAACCGTCGGGTTAAAAATTGTGTGCACGTAGAAACATTTCAAAAAATATTAGTGGATATAGATAGCTAACGTGAGACGTAAAATGGAAGCTTCGCTACCACATTCCAACCATACATCCAAATAGTAATGTAACCCCGTGTTGAAGATCAATTTGATATGGTTTTCCATAGTTTCTATGCAGACTCCACGAACTTTATGCGATGAGCAACAACTTATATGTATGTCGTCCTGTAGATGTATTATAGCCTTTCGCGCATCCTATCATGTCAGCATGAGTAGGTTTTATTCATTTTTTCCAAGTAAGTACCGTCTTTATTCGTACAAAATTAGTAGTAGTATCACTTGATGTAACAGTTCCCTAACTAATCGTTACGTGAAGTTAGTCGGCACGAATTATCCCGTCTTCTTTGAGCAAACCGTTTTGCGGTTATTATCGTCTTCCATGTATTATTACTTTTCTATGCTGTGGATGTGGATACAAAGCCGCAAAATCTTTTTAGAAGGTCACCTGCACAAATGCTTAAAGCTTCTTGAAACTTCTAGTAGTCCTCGCCTTTTGCTTAGGAAATTAACACATATATTTCCAACCGGCATATATAAATCAATTACCTATAACAAATGAAACGTTTCAAATGCGAGAATTTCTAAACAATCGTGTTCAATGGAATAACTTTAAAGCACTCAATTACAACGGATGACTTTTAAAGTAATGAATTCCAACGGAATAATATATGGAATCATTCTAACGGAAGAATTCTTATTGAGGAAAACGCTCATTTAAACTTTTCTTCCTTTAGACACTCATTACGTGTACCCATAATCACTCAAAACTTTGCATTATTACCCCTAATCAAGGACACTCTTATTCTACTTAAACTTTTTTTCCATCATTTCATCCTTTCAAATTTCAATCATAACCATTAGTATCATCATATAACAGAAGACTTAATTTGTTCACTAGGATTTGTTATTACGCGGGATCTGACTCCCATGGGTCCTTTTTATTCTATCTCCATACTTCTATGCATCACACTCTCACACTCTCGACTGTGGTATACCATCCTTTACTCTATTTTAAACAACTTAACCTCCTTCTTACATGTCAAATTTGTGGTTATATAAAACTAATTCAAATGTATGAATACATAACAACTCTGAATTCATGTACATATCTGGTGATTAAATCTATGGTTCACATGGTAAGTATGTACCTGCCAGGTTTCTTGGAATGGAAGTTCGATCTTTGAATCTCAGCATTAATTTTGGTTGTAAATACGACCAACATTATAAACACAAATTATGTGTATTCTTCTTACTCTTAAACATGACTCTTTCACCGCAAATTAAGGCAAATTCTCCTAATTGTATAAACGTGCAAATGAAGTTGTCATTCGGAGCTAAACACTTGCCAAGACCGAAGAATGCTGTGAAGCAACGTATGTTATAACATTTTTGAAACGAATCCTATTGAAAAACATTTTATGTTATGTTCCTACAGTTTGCACAAAAAACATACATACAAGAACATCCAAAGCAGAAATATCAAAAGAAACTACCTCTTTAAGTAACTAGTGGAAGGCCAGAAAGTCAAAAAGACTTCATGGTAGAGTCGTCCCAAAGCATTTGAATGACTCTTATAGTTTCTTTCAGTCACTGCGGATGGAGAGAGTTTTGCGAAAACACGCATACTTAACTAATGTGATTACATAAACAAGTTGGACTCCTGAGAACGATAATAATGCACACGTCTTTGCAATATGTTTACTTGCTACAGTTCTACTACACTATTCAAATTGCGTCTCCGTCTTCTTCTTTTACACTATGGGATTACTATAACTGCATCTATACTACTTATAGTATGTGGACTAAATTACTAAAGGCTTTGATGGAATAAAATGTCCTAAACCTAACTTCTATCTAGGAAAAGGCTTATTTCCTTACAGTGAATTCTTTGCCAAACCATCTTAATCCCTAGCTTGTTTACTTCAACTATATAGTATATAAGGTTTGGTCGTTTACGGGAGATTCAGCAAATGAACTTAGCAGCAGCGGAACTATATGTTTTAGCAGGTCATGCAAAATGTCTTTAGTGCCAAATGCTTCACTTCTTATCTTAGTCAATGTTTATTCTTATTTCCCGACGCTAGTCTTCTGTTTGCGAGTTACACATATAGCGTAATAAACAAACACACCTTCTACCAAAAACAAATGTTGTGCCGCGAGCATGACCAAGTAGTAAGACATTAACATATAGCATGCAGTGCTCCCGTGCAATGATTTGGTTATATACTTACAATACAATGGACAAACTAAAACTTTCTTATTAAAACTCGGCTATGTTCCACCACCGAAATAAGAATACAAACGAAGCATGCATATAGCCAATCCAAGTACGGAAAAGTTATAGAAGAGAAATTCCTTGGGATAGATTACATTCTTTATGGAGTCCCAACCAACACGGATGCTATAACAACGCCTTGTATATGTAATTATACGTAGAGATACATTTTACGTTTGGCATCAAAAGTCATTGAGAAGAGAAAATAAGTAAGACCCATAATAGTATGAGATTAAATACAAACATAGATTGTTCACTTGCATCCGAGAAATCGCAAATGTACATATGTATCTACATATCTTCATCTTTTGAAAGACCAACCCATCGCCTAATATTCAAGACTCGAAGCACATTCTACTTATAACACTGATGTATAGTCAAATAGCCCATGGGTAAGTCTACCACCCAAGAATAAAGTATAGATATACATGGCAATTCCTTAAAAGCTAAGGAATCGAGCTGTTGTATATGAATACATAGTATACATATCTACTCATATTTTGACGAGCAAAGTGACTGACTTCCGCATCCGACAACGAAATCGATACCTCTCCTTCACTCGGACTCTCTAATCTCATTAATAAATCCAGCTATAAGCGTAAGCAGCTGGAGGTTCCCTTTTGCATCTACAATAAGGACAGTCATCAAGAAAGTGAGCATCGGCTTCACTCCTTTACTCTCTCAAATATCTCTATCATAATGTGTTCTCTTGCCCACCAGCAACCTGTATCGCACATTTCTCACGACTTGCACACTTACACGTCCTTACTTTAAAAAAATATCTACATATTTATACTAGTAAACGCCCGTTCCATCGGCCAGAAAACATCAAGACGTTTACTTAGCAAAATACATAACGGTAACGGTTACACGATATAGTTATACAAGCTCTCTTGCTATTTCTTACATTATTCTACAAAACCCAAAAACAATATGTAAGTCCAGAGATGCATATATGTATACTTGAGAGATACATTTCCCCGTCAGATAAAATGGAGTCGTCGCATTTTACCTCCTCTAGGTCTTCTTGATATTTAACTTAATGGAAACGTCCACCATTACCATATTTACGTAAAATTCTGTGCGGAGGGAACTTGAGAACGTGGATGCATCTATTTACAATGTATACGAGTGAACGTATCACGTCCTTCCAGCTTATTCACCCTCCTCAAATACTGTATTTTAACACTACTTCCTTCATCCCGCATATCATACCTATGCGTACCGAATTATTTTACATCTCGTCTCGTATCTTTCGCACCTACTGATGCAGCCAAAATGATATCTGCTACATACCAATAGCTGGAAAACCTCCCAGGCAAGAGGCATTTTAAATATAACATTTCACTTTTAGTCCTGAACATATTTTTGCTGAATCACCATTTTAATACCAGCAGATATCTTGTTCTATAGATACACTTCGTAAAGAATCTTGAATTCTATCGTGGATCTCCATTTATATAGAATACATACTGCATTACTGCAACTGCACTATCTTATCGCCCGACTGCAGCAGAAAATTATGCATAACAGCATCAGAAGCTTAACATAGTATCAGTATTACTATATGTAACTATGCAAAAGTAGAACGTTCTAATTATCCCGCCTTACTGATCTCCCAACTAGCAGCCCCGCCGACAATGCTGCAGTAGCTTAAAGAAAATGCTCATTTAATTTGACATAATTCATCCTCATTTAATTTCATTACACTGCAACACGGTATGAATGCAAGTCCACGACCTAATTCTCACAATGAGCGGCTGAAATGCAATAACAAGGCATTTAGCTTTCTCGTACATTGTAATTACCGTTTACATATAGTAGATAGATACATAGATACAATAATTAAGACTTAATTTCTAATTTAAATTTGCCGAAACAATTGCAACTGGCAACCGCGTCTCTATTAGTCCAACAGTCCGTTAGAATGATTCTAGCGTAGTCAAATGTTATACTCTGCTCTGACAACATAGTGGCGAAATAATCATAATATATTCCTAAACATGCACACACCCCAACACTCACAGCAACAGTAAAGTATCACCCACAACCAAAGGAAAAAGCCCCTGTGGAATACATTAAAGGAGGCTTATATCAGCAGTGTTAGCTTACGATAGTCGATAAAACTTTATCGCAAACTGACATTCCTAAATTGTATTTTCCATTTTCCGTCCTTTTGCGGTATGTAATATACTACCGTTGCTACATATTCACATTGGTGCGGGTACTTCTCATCCCATGCCAGACAGATTGAGTACTTATGAGCATGGGCAAAATCACCTATAGGTACTTCATATGTGTGGCTTATATGTATCTAGATATACATAAGTAGAGCTAACAAGGTTAAAGGGAGAATAATTTTACCACCCGGCACTATACGCCAAATGCCAACCGAGTAACTAAATATCAAGACTTTAATAGACGCTCCTTATACTAAAATACTTGATGCACATTCGTGCATCCGTAGTGCACTTACTGCAGCATAAAGAGATTATTCCTGAATATCATTTGATTCACTTGCACACATAATTGCAAAAATGTGAGATGAACGACAAATAAGATAAACGCTTAGCTCTTCACCTTCCACTTAGAGACTTTTACTTTCGACAACATTTTCAAAAGCTCAAATACTTCAGTTAATAACGTTGCAATATATACAAAAAGATGCAAGCCAATACAGCGGATCCAACTTTTCTTCAATACATCCTTGTATAAAAATACATGCACTTTCATGAAAACTTTATTCCTGAAGTAGGTTACAACATGATCAAACTTAAGTGATAAATATAATTCAAGTCCAGGCCTTACTTTCACACCAATGCACAAACACATTGCACCTGCTTGACTAGTCTAGTACATACAAGTTAATTTAATACTTATCAAGACGTAAGAATTTTAGCCGTTAAAACAAAAGTTCAACTAAAACTATCTCTGTTGCACTTTAAGAATCTCCGGATCCCTTATCACAAGAATATTTCCTAGGGTAATCGGTAAAATTACATGGAGGGCATAGGGAGTCAAAAGAAATAATACCGTGTTGGTAACTTCAACCCCATAAAAATTACGTGAGAAAAATGACAGAAATATTTTCTTCACTCCTGACTGATGCTGCAACGTTAGGGGGGAGTTGTAGTAGGTGCAGTAGCAACAGCAGGAGTAATGCTCTTTTGGAAAAAATTCTTTCCCCAAAGTGAAAGCTTAAGCCTATAGAAGTCTATACAGTTTTTCTCTCCTCAGATAAGGAGACGAGTATAGAGAGGAAATGTATCGAATAGGATGAATGACTCCTATCTATATGTATGCTGGTTGAAAATACGAGGAGAGAATGAGAACTACTGGCACTTTTATGATTGTTCGTGTCTGAGCGCGAAACTTAGAGTTTTTATGGTGGCTGCAATCGCATCTGTTCTTATGTATAAAGGTTCCGACCAATGCAACCAAGAGGGGTAATGCAAAATCCCAGTCAGCAAAGGAGTTATTATGCACAATAGAGAAAATCGTAGGAGCAGTGCTGATAATGCACCTTATTCTCCATCTTCCCTTCTTCTGCTTCTTCATCCTTCAAACTGAAATCGACTGTCTCCGTCTCCCCTCGTAATATATCTATGGAAATGATATTACAAAAGAAATCTCCCAACTCAATTTACACAATTGGTGATAAAGGCATTTTCAAGGAGTCGTCACAAAAAAGAAGAACAATATGGCTTTATATGATATCCTCAAGGAAAAAGAGGAACCGACAAGCATCTTAAAAAAATCTAAGGAAAAAGTAAGTATACATTTCGTTCAAAAAGCAAAAGAAAATTCTGTAGTAAGCATTCGTTCAACAAGCTAAAAAAATCTCCAAGTCCGTAAAGTGGTATAGAACTACTAAAAATCAGTGGTGTGAGGGAAGGGGAGCAAAAATATCCGCTTGAACCTTCAAAATGTAATAATGTGTCAAGTCAAGAATTCTTTCTTTTTCAACGTCTCCACCCCCTTCTTAAAACTTGTATCAATGTATACATACTAAACTATACATATCTCACTCACGGAGCGCCAAGGAACATTTTAACTTTCTTCAACACCTCTGATTTTTTACGTCCTTCTCTCCTCCCATAGGATTTCAAATTTGCAATAGAAACTCAACAACATTTATTTTAAATTGAAGCCCCTATTTTATAAATAATTAAGAATTTACTACTGCACAGTCAATCTATGAAATACCATTTGATACTTATATCTATATAAACTACGATTAGAAACATAACATTGATCTACTACCTTGAAGAATCTCTTTGCAAGGACCCCAACATGTCGGAAACGCGCATTGGGGAAAACACCAGCAAGTAAACGAAAATCCCTCTTACTTTACGTGCAAGCTTTCTTAGATCGTATCTACACATATATGAAAAGACATGTCTTGATAGCAGCAACCTTTATAAGTTGAAGTGTAAAGATACCATAGAGTACTCGATACATTGAAATACATTCATAAATACCCAGTAGCTCGGTAGAGGAACTGAGAAATAATAGACAAGATCGAGACCAAATTGAAATTAATAATAAATAGCCGCTAATGTCTGTATCCCAGTTGATCAGCTGTAAAGTTTCAGGAGTAAGCTCAAAATGTGATGGTAAGTTATTAAATTTCAGGGAAAGCAGTCCCATTCCACCCATTATTTTATTACCATAAAATAACATTAGAGCCAAGCAGTAGAGTATATCTGCATAGTATAATGAAACTATATACAAACGTATCTGCTCTCTCAAGCTTCAGCGTCACTTTCGTTCCCTCCACGTCCCTACTCCCATCTTTCTCTCTCTCTCTCTCTCTCTCTCTCTATCCATACTAAAATCCTATGAATATTCATACCACATACTCACCTACATGTTCACATAAAAGCTTTTTGTATCCAAACTTACTTCTCTCTCTCTCTCTCTGCATTAATTTCGCAGACGCTTCTCTCACAAGAGCACACAGCATTCTAAGGGTTGTAATAGTGTATTATGTATTATCACAGAAATGTCCCTATTTATACTTTAGCGTAATACCAAAGAAAATAACACTGCCTGCATGTCATTATGTATAAATTTGGATATGCATCGTATGTAGTAAAGTTTGTACAGAGTACTGTATAAAGGTAATAAGGCCTATTTATATCAACATATCATAAAGGCATAGTTATTATTAGTATACATTCCCTTGAAAACACAACATACACTATTCGTACAACAATAAGATACCATCAACTCTATTTCACACTACACATACTCTTCCAACTCATAAGATTTGTTCTGAAATTTTGCGCTATGTAATAATACATTCAAAATTTAGTAGTAATTTATATATCTATGTATATGTCAACATCTTTTGTATAAACTACGAAATAAATACTCTGTATAAACAACTGCAGCTCAAGTAGATAAAGATATGAACAACCATGTTTTAATGGTAAAAAACATAGATATTACAGATATTATTATTATGCAGTATGAATAAAGGATTCACGTAAGGGTTGTTTCCATATACAAACACACTTTTAATGCATTGCTTCATTTTCATATTTACTGTGTTAGGAACTGATTGAAAATCTAGACCGCCAAACCATAGGGAGACAAATTTCATTTCTACATGTTACAACAAGAAGAGGCGTAGACCATGAGACTGGAGAGAATTCAGAGTATGTACTTTATTATACTTTTCATTTTTATACACCAAAAATCATCTTCAATTTAATTCAACTGCTCTCAATTCCTTCTTTACTGACTCCAGCTACTCAATAATACAGCATAATAATGCTTTCAAATACTTTAGTCAAATATTCCAAATATGCGATTATCATTCGAATATTTTTAACTATGGAGGTATGTGCATGCATTATATGCATTAAAGACAATCAAATTTCATGTATATGCTGGAAAAATATACCATTACAAATTCTGCAAGCTGCCTGAGAAACTTACCCTCGACGAAAAAATAAGGTCAAAAAGGATATGTGCTAGAGAATAGGGATAGGAAAAAAATATAACCTTGCTGGAATGAAACTTTGGAAAAAAGGAATACAACAGGGCAACATTTATTTTTATTTATGCATAAACCATTGCTAAATATATTATACTGCAGAACATAACTGCACAGTATATATGGGAAATTCAGCGGAAAAACTATACCGTAATAGAAGATTAGTTTGGTAAGTGTTCCGAGCATTTCATCATTACTTCTCCCCTTCGTCATTTTTTATTACGTATATTTGTAGGCAGAGGACGTCTACATACAAAAATGCATATGTACGAAAGTAGGGATACTTATACTTCATACACTATAACAATCCCTCAGAAAATATAAAAAATAATGGCAGAAAGCAAATCAAAATGGATGAATCAAATAATAATTCCGGAATATTTTTATGCATCCAAGAATTTCTTTTGCGAAACTACTCAAACCAGGCAGACATTACAACACGCTTATCCTACCTTTTATACTTCCCTATAAATTCTAAATGCATTTCCTATAAAATATAGGAAACAACACAAAACTATAGCAAAATGGTCCTAAACATATAAACATACATATAAAAATGTTATGCAAAAAATTGATAATTCCCGATGGACCTACTTTTTTATACTTGAATTTACTTTCCCTTCCCTCTTCTGGTACCTATGTCAACATTCACTAAAGAATTTCCCACTCTCGCTCTCTCTCTTTCTGACTTTTTTTTATGAGAAGAAACAGCAAATTGTTATGACTCTGAATGTCCAAAAAGTTCAATTCCATCTGGTATGCATACTTCCATCCAATGCTGCTGTATCACATATCGTGATATTTTTATATTTTCTCCGAAGGCTCCAACACGATTCCCTACTTACTCTACCATAAAAGATGAGACGGCGCTATTCCGTACAAAAAATAATAATATCAATAGTTCCTCAGATGTCGATAGCTCACATAGCGGCATCCAGAATTCTCCTGTGGTTCAAATTTTTACACTTTGTGTGTCACTTTGGAATTAACAATAACAACATTCGTGATGGCACATCTGATGCTACTTGCAACAATTTGGATACTAGTACAAACCTATAGCTTAACATACACACACATAATAACTTCGTCGTTTTCAAAAGAAATACGGAACCAAAAAAGTAATCTTGGCACTATGCACTTTTATTTATACAAGTATATCTAGATAGATCTTTTAAAATTCCAACAACAAAAACATACAACCATCCCTTTCTCAAGCAATAACCCTCACAAAGCTATCATCGTACAAGTGATATGCTCAACTGCATGTATACAGTATCATTCCAGCTTTCATTTCTATTTTCTCAAGTATATACAGGAATATTTATACATCTAATAAAATCTACGTGAATACATTTTCCATCCACATATATGTACTGCTAGTAGTTACATATCAAAACATTGGACGAAAAAGCAAATTACAACTAAACTTCCAATTCCAAAAGTAATATATGGTTTTACGAACGTATGTCCTGCTTCCCGCAAGAAACGCCGTATCTCTGGAATCACAATACTAGCCTAAATAGATATTATATACACAATAAATGTTACACATAAGAATCTACTCTTCGAGTTACAATCTCATAGGAAAATCCTACAAACTAAAATAGTTAGGTTTAATTTTTAATATTTCCATACGCCATGACAAGATTAAATTGCTGGAGAAATTCACAAGCTACTCAAGACGATTGAGCATTATAATCGCCTTAAAATGCATATGCAGTAGCTACGATGAAAATCTGCTCTCAGACAAAAAAAAACTCTAATGTCTTCTCATTTACATCTGTCTCCCTAAAACAAGGAGGAAACAACCAAGTAGTGTTGCACACGAGAAATACAAGCAAATACAGTGTCTGTACTACAATGTTGAATTTTCAATGCGAATGTAATGTAGTTATACGTTTATATATAAGGAGAAAGTACTGCATAGCTTCTACTAAATAGAAACACAACGATAATATTCACAGATGAGAATAGAATATTTGCAAATTACACTAGTCGTAAATTCATACTCTCTTTCCCTGTATGTATGCAGATATAGGTTTAGGTATCCTTCCGGTTACATTTGAAGAAAGTTCCATAAATTAAATGCACTTTTTCTCCTTACAGGAGAAACAAAATATCAAAGGATAGCATGAAGTAAAAAAAATCTTTTGGCAGACGCTTGCCAACATCCTTGACTCAAGATTTCGAGCTCATGCAACAGTAAGTAAGTAGTAGTGTCCTGTGATAAGTGCCAAACTACAGCAAGTTCATTTGTCCCTCCGGCTCAAATCCATCTTCAACCCTATACAACTGTCTGCAATGTGAACTATTGTTTTAAGTGTATATCTATACACTTACATAAAATAGTGAGAACTTGCTTATCTACAATAATAACAACATTAACCAAGTCATAAATTTCAATTTTTTCATAAATTGTCGTAACTCTTCTAACGTAACACAAGTAAATCTACATGCAGAGGAGCTGGACACCGTCATTAACAAGCAAAAATCCAGTGAATATTTAAAAACTTGGTTTTTCATTCTCAAACTCTTTAAGTACCAAATGTAATTAATTCCTCCCTTTCTAGCTTCCCTATAGTAAGTATTTCTAAAGTTAAAAAGTGTAGTTTTTCTCCATGCAAAAGGTACATTAGATTTAGCCTGTTCCTTCTTACTCTAGTTCGCTCGAGGATTTAGAACATCGAAAAGCTCCTCATTTTTTCAACGACTCTCTCATAACAATCATGAATAAAGTGGCCAGCGAGGAAAACAGGAAGACGTTGAGGAGCTGGAGAGGTTGGAGCAGAGTTAAGATGTGTATGTATAAAGTCTAGAAGGAGAGAACAACAACAAGAGAACTTATAAAAGTAGAGAAAGTAGAGTATACAAGAGGAAAAAAGGGAGAAGAAGAGCATGGATTTTAAGGAATTAATAAAACTGAAACTAATTGGAATCGGATTGAATGGCTTCAAGAACTCTTGAGTATTTCGACAAGGGTAATTCTCCGCCGTGCACTCCTTTCTGAAGAAGGAATGCGTATAGTAGTTGTGTATATGCGGGAGACTCACTTGAGAAAGAGAGAGAGAGAGAGAGAGAGTGAAGCTCTTCAAAACTTTCCGGCTTCATTCCTTCCCATGTATTTAAGCATCCAATCTACTCCTCTCAGTACCTTAGAACTAAAGGGCACATGCATGATTCCGTGTTCATTTAAGCCATAGTGTTTCATACGTACCTATATAAATATCTAATGTGTATGCACAAATTTCCATTACACATTTGTGTTGTAAATATACATATCCATGACTTTGGTATACCTACTCATATAGTTACATGTGCCCTGCAAAACTCATGCAGAAACTTCCATAATGACCATGTCTACGTTACTATTCACAGTCCCATTCACTTACATCCACACGCACTCACTCACCCAATAATAACGAACCGCTTGTTGTTTCCTATACCTTCCTTAAGTCTTCTTTCGCTTCTATGCTTATCACAGTTGCTTTACATATTACCCTCTCTCTCTCTCTTGAAATAATCTAAAACTGTATCATATGGCAAACGAAAACTTTTTTTCACTACAGCTCTTCAATTTTTTCAGCTCTTCAATATTCCATTTCATGTATTAAATTTAAGACCAAAACCCAAAGTACTTATGTATACCTTCCGGACAAGCCTTTAGTCCCCATATAAAAAAAACTTCTTCAATATTTTAACATTTGCATATTTTCTTCTGCACAACTTTTTTGCTTTATAAATAATACCGTATGTTCACCAAATGATATTTTCTATACACTTTTCTATTGCCTGTCAGGATATGATATCAAGTTTTTGCACACAGAGTCAAAGGAAAAAACGAATAAAAATCGTTCCGGTTAGTCGTATACTTCAGTTTTAATAAAAATACTTCCTTCTGCCTTCTGTATACACAATCAAAGTTTCCATTCGCATCCTCTGACTTTTAGCAAAATGCGTGCATACATTTGGTATATGCCAACTTGACTCTCATGTGCTGCTTCAACTTTATGAAATGAATATAATGTTGTATCTCATATGTGCATGCTTGAACCTTTATAAATATAATCTTGAATCTATGATATCAAACCTCATTGTATGTATGCACCTACATATGCCTGAGACTTATATTCTTGAACCTCAAGTCTTTCTTATTAATAGTAAGAACCGGCGGCTTGTAACTCCTTTCGTGCGTATTATGCGACTATACATACGTCAAATGTAATTACATGAATGTAATACATTTTAGATAAGATTTTAAGCTACTCCAGTAGCAGCCAGAAGTTTTGCCTTCCAACTATGTATTATTTGTTCAAAGTTTCAAACTGGCAATATTGATTTTGCAAAGTTTTACAATGTCCTACAGAAATCTTGATTATAATTTTTGCGGGGTAGAAAAAAGAAACTTTCGTCAAAACAAGTACTACAACAATCTAATAAAAAAGTCATGCGAGATTTTTGATCAAGAAATTTATTACCACACAATTCTATTAAAATATTTATGCCTACCTCAAGATTTTATTACTAAGCGCTCCAACTTTCTGCTGCATAGTGTCACTCAAAATTCTGAAATGCGGTGTCGTACCCATTAAAATAGCATTCCAAGTCCCGTTGTACACTGTCATTCTAAATTCTCTCGTGTTTACGGAGTGGGTCTACATTCTGGTGAATGTACTGCAGTATTATCCTATATAGGATATATATGCGGTGCCAAGCTGAATTTCAAATTCTCAAGCTGTATACTCCAGCTCATGCCAGGTCTAAAAGGTCTGGAATAATTAAACTTTGCAACAACAAGAGAATGGTTCCTTGTGCCATAGCCATTGTGGTGGGTGGCCAAGCACATAATAGAAATAAATAGAGATGTGACTGTATCATCTATAGTATTCACCTTCCTACACAACAGGCGTGCATTTGAAAACACAACAGCTAAACTGCAAGCTATATAGACACTTGCTATATATACCCTTATAAAATGCTCGTTAAAGAATGGACATTCATAATTACTGACAGGCTTATTACAATACGTTAGGAAACATTAATTTTACTACACTGAAAATTATGGCATGCATGCCGGGAAAGTTACAACAAACTTACTATAATAAGTATATACACGTATATAATAGTAGTACTGTTACACATTAACATAGTGAATAACACTGGAAACACATGATGTTGTATGTACAATGAACGTATAGTGAGACTATCTACTATAGAATCGATAAGTGGCTGGGAAAATAATTCATATACATAGTTTTGCTTGCAAAGAACAAACTTTTATGTACAAAGAAAGCTTATTATATTGTTGGAGTCCTACTAATGTATCAACATACTTATATATCGGAAATGACAAGCTGCCATTCCCACACCCTGTCCTAATCCACCGCATAAATACTCTCACAGCATCACCTCATCCACCATAATAGCCATCACTGCTGTGATTATAACAACTTGATGCGCACAGAGGGAGAATAAAACCGAGAGCAGGGCAACCTGATCCTCGAATTACTGATGACAAGATATCCACTAGAATAAATCGTTTGTTCATAGAATTCTAAATAAATTGCTTCTACCCAGAATATAAATTCTCCGTAAAATATCTAGAATAAATAGTTTAAGTGCAGACGATTCAAACCTCTCGTTATTCCAACGCACCGTCTCTATAATACAAGTGTGGCACATGTTCAGACACATTTGCCTGCGGTTTTCAAGGGGATTTAAAAGAGGATTTTAAAACTTTGTCCTGTTTTGCTTTAAAGCGTTCTATAATAATTAGCGGTTCAAAATGTATATGGCCTTTGCTTTTTTGAACGTTTTACATATATAATACCGTTGTGGAAGACATGGTAAATAGCAATGTTCCACGACTAAAAGCATAAAAATGGGAACAATCAAGAAAATCACAACGATGAGAACAACAAGTAATTATGGAACCACCTACAACATTGTGTATGCACACAATGACACCCGTAAGTTTACTATGCGCTCCAACCGACAGCAGGCGATTTATTGTAGGCCACACAAATCCTTCCGACCCACATCTTATATAGATACATACATACATACATATAAGATTTTTTTGTATTACATAGATATGCATATTATATGACACTTCCACTTCACAAAGCTCATGTATACTCCCTTATGCTGTACTAAAGCTCAAATAGTTAAATAATGTGTCTATCCTACAATCTTCCCACAATCAAAGAGTAGGGGAAAAATCCATAGCACAAAGGAAAAGGAAAATCTTTTTCCAGATTGTATTGCTTTTTAAATTATCCTCAGTGTTTTTACGTGGTCAACCTCAGGAGCTAGTCTTTCTTCGTGTACCGTAGTTTTAAGTAACTACTACGTAGTAGCAGCAGAGTACTTAACCCCAATGAGAATAGTTTTTTTTAACTTCCTGTCTCCCAAGAGTAGATACACCAGCGTGTACATACTATCCTCTGTTATCATACGCTCGCTCACCAGATACCCAAAGGACTGAAAGTGCCAGATGTTAGCCGGGTTGCTTCGTTCTTATACTCTACTCCTATGCTTGCAACTACACCACAAGGTGTTTCCTTACCTGAAATCACAACAAAAAGAAATATTACATTATTAAGTTTATTACGACAAACAATAGTCAGCACTTACATTACGACGATTACAGTAAGGAATCGATTAATTACGTGAGATTCATAATAAGCACCTAATTGAAATGGTGCAATCATATAACAGACAGCGCCGTACCATTATTTGAGAATCTCGTGATAAAATCTTGTATGTATATTTAATTTAAGTTATTCGAATTAAAACTCAACAACCAGGTACGATTTGCAGTAATAAATACATGTGTATATTAGTGTGGTCAACGTTCTTGGAAAATAAAAATACGCAGGATATTCCAACGCATAAGAATCTTTATAATTGATGTTCAACTTTGAATTTCCAATTAAGCTCACTTAATAACATCCGCCTAATAAGGCGAAAGTTCAAATATTTAACTCTTGTAGTTGTGTAAAATTAATTAAATTTAAAACCTAAATTTAAACAACCTAGTTATTAAATTTCTACATTCACAACAACATTCAGAACAGTACATCCTTTTGCTTTCACCATTTTAATTTTTTATTACCTTTTTCAAAATACAGAATATACTCGAAATCTTACAATTGCAAGAGTTGAATTCCAACTTACAAAGTAGTTTCTAAAAATATTCCAAGGAATGCTTCCAAAACATTACATTAAAGGCACAGCCATCAGAAAATCATAAAGATAGTTGAGCATTTAAAACAACACCAAAGTTCACTGAAAAGCAAGCTCAAAGTTGTCGGAAAATTTTACAGTCGATCGTAAAACCATGCTCCGTCTGTCTAGTGTACTTGAAATTCATCCCAAAAGAAATTTATGATGAGCCGCACGTCAAAAGAAGATACCGTTAATCAATATGTAAATAAAATGTGGATTTTTTATTGACCAACGTCTCGTCTGGAAACGCAAATTCATGTTATTCCCATAGTCACACTGGAACGAACCTTTGAGATGGCAAATACCCTGATGCTGCCCAAACGAAATATTCCAATATGTATTCTTCCTATACGTTTAAAGCATTACCTACGCATTTCTTGTAAGTATTAACTTTTTAAACTGTACATACAAGTTTTGTTGAGGACGTGCAGAAAACGTTCCTACCGATCCGATCCCATGTGTTCTAACAAACTGCTAGTCTTCATACAGTATACAGCAGTATTCCGCATATTCCTTCAAGTTTGGATTCCTACGCATGGGGATTTCCGCCTAAAGTTTCATACTACAAAGCTCCAAAACTTGATGATGACAATAATAATAGTAATAATACTACGAGCGGCAAAAACTTTGAACTTGAATCTATAAAGTATTATATATTCTCCTCAAAGAACACGAAACTGTAGTTTCTTCTTTTTCTCCTACAAGCCCTTCACCGCCTAAACAAAATTACTACGGAACTTTCGGTATTTGACGTTTCTTATATGACTTTCTCACAATTGACGGCAGTTTGTGCACACAGTACAAAGTATGAGCAGCGGAGTGCTTTAGCATTTTACATACATGCTCAACTCCTTTGTACATATTTCAACTTGTCTCAAGTCATTCCAAATTATTATTAACAAGAAGGAATCTGACCAGAAAAAATAAAAAATACATACCCCCACTCTAAGGGGAATAGCACAAGATAAATTGTTATGGCTCCGCATATCCTGATTGCAATTCGCCAGAGCATTATCATAATGCCAGCAATACATCTTGTTTAGCAGAATAGTGTTTTACATAACAGAAGAGAACCTGTTACTACAGTAAGAAGTAGTGATGACAGAAGAGCAGGACTTGAATTTGCAAATCGTCAGGCTCAGCTCATGTACATGGTGTGACTAAAAATACTTAACAACTGCTCAAATGCATATACTCAACAACCCACTCAACGTTGTACTGCTTCTATAGACAGTATGCAAAGCAAAATCTGCAAAAAGTCACATTCCGTATTGCATTCCGCTCCCTACTACATAACACTGTCCATCAAAATTATACACATCAAATAAAATTATACACTAAGGATTCCACAAATCCTGAGTACTTGAACACAAAACTACACATACAGCAAATATAGCAACTAACCTTAAATTCTTGCCATACTCTCAACAACTTCCAGCTCTTTACAATACAGTTGTCATGTGGAATAAAAGAGAAATATAATGTGAAGGGAAATGTAGAAGTACGGCATACGAGTCCTATTATTCACATATTACAACTTGGAGACAGAGAAAGGAAGTAGGAGGGAGTACATACACAAAGTGCGGATGTTGGGGTATGTGCGGATCACTTTACTTGGAATTTTACTGTTCGTGAGTCTAACTGCGGTTATAAAAATAAAATAATAATTTAGAATATGCGGCCAAAAATAATCAATCAACACGCTCCTATTCAATAATTCACCAACAGCACAACAATCAAAATTCGTTTTAATTAAATACCGAAATTAATTTATTTGACTTAAATACGGGCACGAACACTTAATTAACTTAAAGTATAGTAGATTGGCTGGGCTTGGGAGCGGGTTGACCTTTGTAAGTTCAAAAGGAGAGTGAAGTCCAACGACGACGAGATAGAAGGTCTTGAGTTGATTTTCAGGTCAGGTCAATCACA
>JAQGAK010000923.1:0-46603 GCA_034696945.1 Lipothrix lubbocki | reverse complement strand
TGGCCTTGTTCTTCTTGTCACATTGGCATCGGTTTTAATTCTGTTATTCTCGCTCTTGCAGTTGCTCAAATTATTTCACAAGACTGACGGCAAAAATGCCAGCAACAAAGGCAAGAAGTTGAAGCAGAAATAAGGATTGCGTTAATATAATAGTTACCGTACATTAACAATTTAAAATAAGTTCTAATCATACTGTGTGTGAGAATAAAAATTCGTGCATTAATAATTTTGAATTTTATTTCCGGCATCCGATTTAAATGATCCAGTACATCGTCGGCGAAGGATCTGAAAGTACCAACTGCACGACGTGCCAGTGTCTTATTGTACAAACGCGGGAACGTCCAAAATTCTAAAGTCAAAAAGTACCAATGTTTAAGCGTGGAGTTATGACTTTTGGTATGTTTAGACAGGTACGAGGCTAAGGAGTAAGAGGCTTTTGGTGCATTAAGACATTATCCACGCGTGCAGTTGGTACTTTCAGATCTTTCGCCGACGACATGTACGATTAAATTAGGCCTTGAAAACTGATATGCAATATGTACAATATATTGCTATTGAACTACGAACATTCTTCAAATTTCAACTACTCCAATGTTTTGATGGTTAATATAATTAAGAGTAATATTTCCTTGCGTAACCTGGACATTACGACTGTGAAAACTGCATCAGAACAATTAAATATGTCACAACTTGGCTTGCAATCTGGAACGAGAAGAAGATAATTATCTACATAATCATCAAAATTGTACGTGTTCGTGAGAAAATTTTTAATTTGTGTAATAATAGCTAGTTGTTTTGAAGATTAAGTGTTCAATCGTTTAATGTCAAGGGATAGAATATACAATATTAATATTTTAATTCACTCTACAGACGGAAATCACATACCCCCAAAAGAAGTTTCTTATTTAGCGTTACATAACTCCCAAAGTTAATTATGCTGGGCTTTTGCTTGATCATGTCGTGTAGGAATTTAACCTGAAAAATATATTCACGAATAATTGACGAATATTAATATTATTACAAATCTCTTAATACTTCAACAAGTTAAAATTATATTTGACACTAAATTTGTTTAAACTAGTTTTGCTTACATACCTCCAATTGTATAGCAAATTCGTCTTCCGGAATATTTATTAACACCAATTCCCTGGCGATCAATAATTCCTAGCATTACATTACCATAAATTACTATAACGAACAGATAGTTCCACATTTTAAAAACATTGCAGACATTTCAAAAATATTGAAATTATACCATAAATGAAATATCACCAGTTTCAAATTATCTTACCTCCACAGTAACTAAATTCGCGGAATAGATTTTGGTGTAGATTCTCCCCGCAATCAGGAAGATAATGCTCCCATTTATGAACGTGAAATAGCTGTAAACTTCAGAGGATGACACGCCGTTAAGGGAGGCGAAGCTGGTTGCAGTGATGAGGACAATTGAAGACACCAGCAGCATGAGCTGGTGACTTTTCTGCCAATTCCCAGCGAAATGTGCCTGCATTCGGACGCCGTGGATGACTTTTCGCCAGCATTTCACTTTTCCTCCCGTCAGTTTCTCCCGTTTCACGGAATACATTATGCTTGCCCTGATCTTTATTTGTAATCAAAAATTATATTACAGTATAAATAAAATTCTAAAAATAAAAGTGTAAATCAAAACAGACCAACAGCAAAGCAAATGAATTCCCTCAGGAAAACATCACCGAAAGAAGGGAAATCGTTTAGATTAAATATGTTAGTAATTTCCAAAAAAAATAATCTTTGAACACGAAGTAGTATAGTAAATTATTCATACATTTTAAAGTAATAATATTTTACATACTTGGCGAAATGTCTCAGCAAGGAGGAAATAGGACAGGACGCATTTCACATCCTCAAGCAGACTAACGAACGTGATCTGAAATGCCTACATAGCCGATGCTCCCATCCCTAATAAACTGATACTTCCCATAGTTGCATTTACACCAAGAAAGATCGTAATAGCGACAGCTGCTGGGAGAACGACGTAAATCCCTAAGAAGATGTTTCTTGTGCGTCTCAATGTCCCGCGCGGTATCTGCTGGTTGGGGAAAGTCTCCATGTAGTCCCGCTGGACCTCCCCGAAATTATTGAGAAACTTCCCAAAAGACTTGGATTCCGACCATGCAAATAAAGTTTCCAGAAGTTGCGTTATGGGGATGACGTAAAATGCGATCTGCATAGTAATTAAACCGGTTTGGGAGGACGATGAGGCTTCTCCGCTTGTAATTCCCATGTAGTTCTGCAGGTATTGTCGGTTGTTGAAAAGGCTATATTAGGGAAATAAATTCAAAATGGAAAAATATTTATTTAGGTATACCAATGCTCAATACAGTAGAGACTCGCTATAACGGCCCCCCATATAAGGGCAGGCTCTCTATAACGGTCGAACTTCTTGTAGCCGAGAATTAATTTACACTTAATTTTGAATGTTATGGGAGCACTTCTTTATAACGGTCAAATTTTGCCGCTTTATAGGATACCGTTATAAAGAATTTCGACTGTAATAAATAGCTGTAAATCCATAATCAATTAAAATAATTCATTGCTTAATGTTGGAAGAGGTAATATTACTTGAATTCCAGTACATTTTTCTCAACGGCCAACCCACTTATTTGTACTATCCACAATGAAATTGACACCGATCCCATGGCGGCACAAAACCAGGTAAATGGTGACCGGAAATCAAAGGCATATTCCCGATGAAGTTCCCGCTTATTAATCGCGGTTCCGTACGTGGGTTCCTTGCGAATATACGACAGTGGACAATTCCCCGAGAATTTAAGCATCATCACAACGGGATAGAAGAAATCCGCGGCGTCATTTTTTGTTATTGGATTGTCAGAATAATCTTCCCTACCATTTTGAACTTCCACAGTGGCATCTATATCTGCTGATAATGGCTCTGCAATTATTGTTGAGACTGTACTGGAAGCTTTGGAATTCATCTTTAAATTTAAAACTGCACAGGTTGACAACAGATGGAGAAATGGCTTTAAACACCCTCATTCAATGCTAAAATTTACTGCTTCCATTTGGACAATTACTTACGGGAGTCAAAACAAAATGTATTCAATCGATTCCATTTGCTAATTACACGTCGACCTTTCCTTAAGGAATCATGAACGGTTATGACATGGAAAATAGATTCAAAAGCAATTATTATTATAATTAGTCCAGAACAATAATAAGCTAATGATAAGTGAATATGTACATTTATTTACCCAGTCATAATGTTGACGAACATTGATAATTTATATTAATCCATTATTTTGCACATTTGTACACACATTGTAAATAGTAGAAATTGCAAATTATAATGATTTTATTGGATCCCTAAGGTAAACATTCATATATGTATTTGCATAATTTTGTATTTTATTGAATGTATCAAATTACGGGATTATGTGAAGAAAATGATTGATAAATAACATTAAGTGTTTATCTGAAGAATAAATTTATGACTGTTGAGAGAACATTAAGTCCATGCGTTATTGAATTTAGAATAATTTATCCAACACCCACCAAAATCCGATTTAAATAAACCAGAATACGATTAATTTGAGTTAAAAATGGGAATAAATTTGTGGAATATATGTATTGCAGTTAAATTAACTCAACAAATTAGTAATTCAAATTTCTGCTACCGCAATGTACATAAATGATTAAGGAATTTAATAATAATACTATGATGTTTGTTTGATTAAAACAAACGTCAAAATCCGATTCATCTGTAAATACTAAAAGATTTGTGGTTATTTGTGCGTTGAAAACTAAATGCTTTGTTAAATGGTGTATAATTGAACTAACCTCAAACATTTTACAAATTCTTACTACCGCAGTGTTATATATCAATGTCTTTGTAATTATTTTGCTAGCGTTTCCTTTTGTGATCTGGGATTACGACTGAGAAAATTGCATTAGAACAATTAAATACGTCACAACTTGGCTTGCAATCTGGAAGGAGAAACACAAAATCAACATTTAATTTTTACCTTCCATAAGAAATTTAAATTTTAAGTAGTAAAAATTTAGAATGTCTATTAGAAGTAATATTATGTAATTCATCCTTTAAGTAATTTCCGTACTCCCAAAATCAGTTTCTTATTTAGCGTTACATAGCTGCCAAAGTTAATCACGCTGGGCTTTTGCTTGATCATGTCGTGTAGGAATTTTACCTAAAATTTTAAATTGTACCACTTTTTATTAGGGCATTGAATACTTTTTTTCCTAAACTACGTTTAGGAAAAATACTTTATATCGTTAGTAAACTACAGAATATTTTCGACGTTTCACAGAAAAATAAACCTGCAGGGTACGTACTTCAAGTTGAATAGCGAATTCGTCCTCAGGAATATTTAGAAACACCAATTCCCTTGCGATCATTAATTCCTACGAAAAGGATAAAACATCTTAACAAATAATATTGAATTTATGTCAGAAATTAAATATCACTAGTTTTGCGTTTTTATAACATTATTCTCACCTCCACAGTAACTAAATTCGCGGAATAGATTTTGGTGTAGATTCTCCCCGCAATGAGGAAGATAAAGCTCCCATTTATAAACGTGAAAAAGTTGTAAACTCCTGAGGATGCCGAACCGTTTAGGGAAGCGAAACTAGTTGCAGTGATGAGGACAATGGAAGCCACTAGGAGCATGAGCTGGTGATTTTTCTGCCACATCCCAGCAAAATGCGCCTGCATTCGGACGCCGTGTACAACTCTTCGCCAGGATTTCACCTTTTCCGCCGTCAGTTTCTCCCATTTTGCGGAATACATTATGCTGGCCTTGATCTATATTTTTTAAATAAAATACTGAATGGAAAAGAAATGCATAAATGTGGAAATGTATTAAAAAAATAAGAAAAATCAAAAAATAAGTATGAAGCAAAATGGTGTCCTAAATAGAATTTTCCAAATAAATTAATCTTCGAGCACGAAGAGTATATTGTTTTATAGTAAATTAATCATAAATTAAATAAATTTTAAAGTAATCATATTTTACTTGACGAAATGACTCAGCTAGCAAGAAATACGACAAAACACATTTCACATCCTCAAGCAGACTAACGAACGTGATGTGATATGCCCAGAGAATGGAAGCAGCCGTCCCTAATACAGTCATATTTTCCAAAGCATTTACACCCTGAAACATAGGAATAGCGACAGCTGCTGGGAGGACGGCGTAAACTCCGATGAAGATATTTCTGATTCGTCTTAGGTTCCCGCGCGGGATTGTCTGGTTGGGGAAAGTCTCCACGTAATCCCGCTGGACCTCCCTGAAATTATTAAGAAACTTCCCAAAAGACTTGGATTCCGACCATGCAAATAAAGTTTCCAGAAGCTGCGTCAGGGGGATGACGTAAAATACGAGGCGCAGTGTTAGAAAAGCTGTTTTAGAGGCCGTTGACGTCTCTCCACTCTTGATTCCCATGTAGTCCGACAGGGATCTTCGGTTGGTAAAAAGGCTGGAAGTGAGTTCAAAAATATTGTTTGATATTCTCACCTATATTTGCCGTAAAGCTCTGTGGGATTTCCAATTCTCGCGCCATACATAATGCAACATAACGACCAATTAATGTTAACTACCTAATACATTATTATTATTTAAAAATGAATACTGTCAATTAATAAATTGAATAGAGAAATTAATATAATAATTACTTAGTCCCCAAAATATTCTGCTCAATGACCAACCCGCTTATTTGTATTACCCACAATGAAATTGACGCCAATCCCATGGTGGCACAAAACCACGTAAATGGCGACCGGAAATCAAAGTCATATTCCTGATGAAGTTCCCGCTTTATTGCTGTTCGGTAGGTTGGGTGTTTGCGTATGTACGAGAGTGGACAATTCCCCGAGAACTTAAGCAACATCACAATTGGGTAGAAAAAATCTGCGGCGTCATTGGTTCGGATAAGATTCTCGCCGTCGCCACCATTTTGAACATTTCCATCTATATCTTCTGAAGGAAATGGCTCTGAAATCGTCGATACTCTGCTGGAGGTTTTGGAATTCATTCTTTAAGTTGGAAATTTGTAATCAGACTCTATTAATCTTATACAGTTTTACTGCAGGGAATTGTGATAAATGCTTCTACCTACAACGCAAAAATCTAGTAGCCAAAAAAGGATCTACATAATCGGTTTTTGTCATTTGCTAAATGGGCTGTCAACCTGTCCTCAAGGAAGAATAAACATAAGTATTGAATGAAAAATAGCTTTATAAATTATTGTAATAATTACGAAAACAAAAAGCTACTTAATCGCATGTAACTTGTTTATTCATTCCTTCATAGTAATAATCTCAATGGCCATATGAATGTTAAAATTATTTGCTTTTGTTAAAAAATCAATGCTTCGCCCCGATTTGTACGCTTTCTTCGAAAGCTACTGACGAAGGGGTCTCTCCGCGATAGCACAGCAATTACTGAATTTTTTAAAGCGGTGGGAATTGTGATTGTAATAATGAGTTACAATTACAATTTGGACATACGCATTCTATGATAACAATAACTGTCTTGTAATCCATCTGAATGTCCGTTAATCAGGTCGTCGATTTCAACTCCATTGTAAGCTGGTCCGTGCCATCCAAAAATGTGCATATGTATAACCCTATATTATATAAACATTGTTCCGTCCGTCCGCTTAGGGAACAAAAATAATTAGTTGGTCTGTCATCAGGGAATGATTGGAGTGGCATGCAGATCTAATGCTGTGGCTACACTCTAACTATTCTTTAATGTGTAAAACATTTTTTGAAATTCCCGATGCTTGATCAGTCTCTAGTTCCGTGACTTATCGACATTCTTCCAGTTTTCGCTCCAGAAAAAGAAACGAGATAGCTTAACTGATCCTTTTTGAATCAATGCTTGCATTTAATAAAATTGTAATACATTTTATTTAGCGATTCTTACTGCATCTGTGTTGGTAACATTGATTTTATGTATAACAAGATCAATAAAGCTATTTACAGTGGAGCGTTTGTTTGACGAAATCTGCCGATCGCGTGTAATAAAAAAAAGGAATTTGAGGAAAAACAATAAAACTAAAAATTATTAAAATCAACAGAAAATAATTAAAATCTGAGAACAATTAATAAAATTATTGGATTAAAAGAAATAAAATAATAAAGAGAAGAACAAAGACAGTAATAATTAAATATTAAAAGATGAGAATAAAATGAAATGATGTTTTCACAGCGTATTGACTTATTCAGATTGGAGTTCTATACATTGCACAAAAATGATACGTTTTGCATTGTTATCTACAAGTACACAAATTCTTCATGACGGGAAGTAATGTTACTACCATTGCACATACAACACTTTCCAAATCGACTTTGACAAAGTTGTATTATTACTTTGATTCTTTTTTCATAAATATTAGGGCAACTGTAAGCGTAATTCGTGTAAACGACCTTTTGGAGAAAACTTTCACAAAATCCAGTAAACTTTATTTCACACTCATTGGAAATTGCATATATTTGAATTCGACTTGGGCATTGTCCAAATCTACTTCCTCTAAGAAAACACATTTTCGCCCTTAATATTTCCGCAATCTTCTCTCGTCTTGTCGTGTGGAATTTAATTCTTTTAAGGGTTTTATTGTTGGTTTCGATTTGATTTAGTTCCAAAAGTCTAAATGCATTAGAATGCAGTTGGCGATAATTCAATGGATCTTCAGTAAACACTTGACATTTTATTTTGTTAAATCGCAAATTGAAACGATTTCTTGATTTTGACGCAATAAGCCCAGAGTAATGACTCAAAATTAAAAACGGTGGCCCGCACAAAATTACAATCAATGCCCATAATTTCTTGAGTGGTTTTGTTGCTGAGAAGAAGATGAACAAAGTGAAACAAATAACCTATTAAACTCTTCCACTTGGAGGTTGTTCTTCTATATCTTCTGCTTCCATTTAGGTCCAAGTCTCCAAATACGTGAGATAAAATCTGCTAATTTTAGTATACATTGCAAAGTTAGTTGGTATAAAAGAAAGTGATTCATTGTTATACATTTTAATTTAAAATTACCTCAGGAGGTAAATTCTCCATGCTGATGATATTGAGGTCCAAAGATAGTTGAGAGGTTTAAAACATTTACATTACACAGCTTCCAGAAATGATAACTTGCGGTTCCACCACCTAAAATGTCAATGCGGATGCGGAGAATAACGAGTTAATATAAACTGCAAGAGAGTTTAGGCAAGACTATTTTAGTGCAGTCAAGGGCAAAACCGTAAAAGCTTTATATACGATCAAATTCATTCGACGAAACGCCAATAATGATCATGCAAGTGAAAATTTGTCAGTTTCGAAAAATGATTAAAAAAATATAGTTTTAACACTTTTGCTAAATAACATCACCATCAGTCACGGATGGACAGACACCAACATCGCTGCACTAGGGCTCGCTACGCGGCCCTAAAAATGTAAATAGTAACATCAATTATAATAATTATTATTCGATCACGACACAATCTTTACTAATTGTAGGGTAAACATTCATAATTTATTTTGTATTTAACTGAACTTAATTAGTGCAATTTTTCATGGAAATCCAACGACGAATAACAATTTATACGAAAGCACGCACGCCTATAGATTGAGGATCATTCTTTTCACTTAAATTTGCACTAAAATCTCTAACGCTTTTAAATTTTCGCGGCATGCATAATACAACATAACGGCCAATCAGTGCTTTTTCCCGTGCACAGCATGGGCTTAACGCTAGCCTATAAATAAATACTATAAACTATTTAGTATTCATATCAATATGTGTTAAAATTACTTGTACAAGGAAATAATTAAGTTCTACTCAAGAAAAAACGTCCATCGGATGCGAAAATTATTGCCTCCTTTCACTAAACAAATTGTGAGAGAAGTTATAAGCATCATCGATATAAATGTAAATAGTAGTGATTAACAGGAAATACTTACAGGTTAACTGCGGTTAAACATTGGAACGAGCAGAATAAAATCAAAAAGAGGAACAAATTTCCTTCCTGATTGAATTCCCTGGAATTGCACACGTTTTCCAGCAAATTAATTTTAGTCACATTCATAGAACTTACCCCAACATCCTAATTTTTTAAGGTAAAATTTATAGTGAATGTCGGCGAAGAAAATTGCCTGAGAAAAAATTGATGTGGAATTTTTCAATTGCATCGATTTTAAAATTCAGTATAAAACCTCTACAATAAGCAAACCCACGTTAGTTACCTTTTGCTGCCAATTAGTAACCATAGTATTATCATAATTTTAATATCTTTTGAAATTACAAGTAGTGATTGACTCTTATCGCCAAAAACAAGTATTAGGCAAATACGTTCAACTAAATCCAAATTACAAACAAGACGACAGTACATCAGGGCAACAAAGATTCTTTCTCCCCAACGAAGGAAATTCCATGTATTGCAGTATTCTATTCTTTATATTCAGATTTATTTATTACAACAATTTTTGTTTTTAGCGTGTTATTTACTTAATTACTATTAATTTAATTTACAGCAAAATTAAACCCTTAATACAATTGCGTTTATTCTCAACCAAACTGCGGTCGACAAGCAATCAAAGTAAGAGGAAATTATTTGAGTATAAAAAACAAATAGTTTCAAAACCTGAATTATGCACACGAATTAAATGGGAAATCAAAGTAACTAAAAGTTTAATATTTTTTTGTTTGCTAGAACCAGAGGTGGATCGCCTGAGAGACGAGAATAACATCGGAACATTTTAGTTAATATTTTTGAACGACAAATGATTTGTTCAATTAGGAAATTAGGAAAAGGTCGCATGTGCAATAATAATCAACCTAATCTTTCGAACCAGGAAAAATGTTTTACTAATAACCAAAGTCAACGCTAAACGACAGCTTACCTGAACTTGATAAAAAATGACCAATGTGACTACTATTTTCAAAAACTTACATTTTCCCAAAATTGTACAAACGTTAACTACCAACAACAAACCAATCAAAATTTTTACTTTATATAAATTATCTTTTGAAAGTAAAACATATTAAACAAACTGTAAAGAATTAATATCCGCATTGCAACTCATTGAGCATCGCTGACACGGTGAAACATCAGGGAATCCCAGAATCACCATTGTTTCTCACCATTTAAAACGTTAATTGGTTGGTCATAACTGTCAAAATTGGTTTGCGACAGTTTTTATTCAACCACCATTTTAAAATTACGAACAGGAACCTTTTAAACCCGAAATTATGTTTCAAATTGATTTACTGTGATATATAAAACATCTATATAATAGTCTTCGTGTGCACTGTTTTGTATTTCATTAAAATCAAGTAATTATTATACGTAGAAATAGAAATTAAATAAATAATAACATTTTGTACTCAAGAAGCAAGAAAGTAGGTCAATAATATTCGAGAGAGAGTACAAAATACCTATATTTCGTACTTAATTTAACATATACAAATTTTGCTAGACAAGCTTTCTGAGAAATTTAGCATTATTGAAATAAATGTAAAGTTTAAATAACAAGAAATACTTCTATTAACTGCGGCTTTTGGAGCGTGCAGAATAAAGTAAACAAAAGTAACAAATCTGCTTTGATTATTTAATTCCATGAAAGTATTGACGCTCAAGTTGTCTAGCAGTGTTATTATCAGTCAAATTCACAGAATATAACTACAACTATATGATAAATTAACTGTAAATGTTGGCGACGAATAAACTAAAGCTTCTATGTTTAAAGCCTCTACTGCTTAACTGTGCTATAGTAATACAATCTAATATTACAACGGAAACTCTTTATAGCGGCACCCTTTTAAGCAGTGAAGTCAAAAATAATAATACAAAACTAGGTTGTGATTCTAAATACTAAAGTAACGTTAAGTTGCCAGATGTACTAGGATTTAGCAATCACATATGAAATTGGGAAATATTCTGTCCGAATGTGACTAAAACATTGGTTATAAACGAAATGAAATGAACGTTTAAAATGACGAAAAATGTGAAAAATATTTAAACCAATAAACGACTTTATTTCTTGTAAAGCACTGTAATTTCAATTCGATTGTCATAAGATTTCAAAAATCTCCTGTGGCGTTTTGAAAGAATTGTACCTAGGTACGTAAAGGTCTACAAAGTCCATTTTCGCAAACGTAGTGTTGAGGACATCCTTTGTCACAAGACGTAGAAACTGCAATGAGAAGACATGTAACAATAATTGTACAATAATTAAACAAACTGTCGTGGTGTAATTAGATATGTAAATGAAAGTAGTAAAACAACAATAAGGCGCAGGTTTCATTTTCAAACGACTAAAAAGCTAATGATGTTTTAATTTCTACATGTTACGCTAATTTTAAGAACAGTTAAAAATGAATTTATAAATATCTACACATAAAAAATATTATTCCCAAACCTGGGTTGTCACAACCGCAAGTTGGGCACGCACACTTGGGCAAAGCGTGGGCCAGTTGAAAGGCTATAATCAAAAATATTGTCGCAACAAAAAGAACTCTCCACATTATAAGGTTAATTAAGTTACAAAGTAATTTATAAAATTCGGAAGAGACAAGGTTATACGGATTTTTGTAAGGTTTCAAAGAATACAATGGTGCTGAGAGCCACGATGTTGTGTGTAAAAGTAATATAATAGATTACAGAACGTAAATTAACTAAAACGCAGGGTTGTACAAAATACACTTTCATTTATTGTCATTTTAAATATACAGTTAGTGCTATTAATATAACATGTCTGTATTTATTGCGTTATATTTTAAGTTGTGCAATTTCGTAGTCCTGACCTTTTAAAACCATGTATTTGTACAGCCCTGATGCAAAGACAACACAAGTGTTGCCGACATATTTTGATTAAAGGCCCTGGAGGAAAATGCTAATGTCATGATCGAAATGATATCTGCTGCTACTTTATGTAAATCATTACCGCAGCTGTTTTATCGAATATTACAGATAATATGCATAAAAGGCTGAAAACCGTCGAGTAGATTGTTAAGGAAATATGTAAATGCTTGATCAACTGATTTAAGGCTGGAGAAATGGCAATATTCGGTCTAAATGGGTAATAATATATTTAATTCATTTTACGAATTTTTGGATTCATAAATTGTGCTTCGCCGGCGATAACAAATGACAATTGTGGCTACAACACTACTTTATTACAGTATTATAATTCGTTTATTAAACTCATTTCAGTAAAACTCTTAGAAGTAAACCACGAGGGTTCTACATATCTGCATTGTTCAGTCTTCTTCGAATGCCGCTGTGATTTGTTAAAATCATTTAGTATTTGGAATTTTTGTGACGAGTTTATAATCTGCTATAATTATATAAATGTACCCGCAAAAATTTTGTCTACGTTGGTTAAATTTTAGCAAAAAATTGTTATAGGCACAACTTATAATGGAGAGCGTAACTTGACGAGAAGGCCAGTGCAAAAATTCGAACGTTTTGTTTGACGTTTGTGAACAAACATTGATTGTATTACTGAAAATCTAACAATCCTCTTGTATATTCGCACTCAAATCTCTGTAACGCTTTTAAAATTTCCCGCCATATGTAATACAACATAACAACCAATCAGTGCTTTCCCGTGCAGGGCACGGCCTTAAAGCTAGTTTAAATTTAAGCACATTCAGATTTTATTTTAATTTAACCGGCGTCGGAATTGGCCGCATTTACAAATTGAATTGCCACGATTAAGTACGTTATAACCTGCCCGATGATCTGCAAGAAAAATTGGCACAATCAACGCATATTTAATTCAAAGTGAAAAAAACTAGAAAATGTTAAATAAACATTACGAATTATTTCACCTTTAGTATCAAACTTTTATCCAGAGACACGTAACCGCCTAAATTTATTCGCGTAGGACGGATCACAATTAAATCAGTAATGATCTTGACCTAAACCCATAAATAAAGTTTTAAAAAATTCTTATAATCGTCGCATTATCATCATTTATATTTATTCTATTTAAGTATGCAAAGTCGTATACAGAAATAATAAAATGTACCTGATCTTGAACCTTCGAATCATCGCTGTAGAATTCCAGTAAATTAACCAGAATTAAATTCTCCTAAAAAGCATTGGGAAACGAATTATGTTAGGCAAACCAAGCGGTATTAAAAATATAATTAAATAAACAATACTCATATATTATTTCCCCCTCAAATTACCTCTTTATAAATGCCTTCTGCAACTAGAATTTGACAATAAACCCGGACTAAATAACTAAACGCTCTTGCGAAACAAAGAAACATCACGTTCGGATTGTTTTCCGAACTCCCTTTAATTGAAATTAGATAAATATATATAAAGATGTAATTCGTAGAAACGACGGTGGTCTCAAAAATCGTTAAGAGCTCCTGCCCTTTTAAGTAATCAGCTACTCCATCACAAGCTCGGCGGGCATGGCAGATTAACAGCCGCCATTTTGAAATAGTCAAAGCCTTCGGAGCTCTGGTGTGGCAATCTTTTTCTATTCCAGTTCGGATCTATGAATGCGTGAAAATTGTAAAGAATTTGGATTTTATATTCAAAATTATGTCCTTATTAATCTGATTACTTGGTTAAAACAAATCCGCAAATTCCTCAACATCAGCAGGATTTTCCCATCCTCAAAAAATGTTGTGACAGTAAGAGTGCATATCCAGAACATTGCAGCATCATGTAATAAAAATTGATGTTCATTAAATTGCGATGCAATATTCACCAGACACCAAAAAACGCATATGGATGAGAATCCAATGTAAAATACCAAAACCAACATTAAAAAATTTTGCATGGAAGGATCAAATCTATGACCGATGCATTGAAAAGTAGTGTTGAAATTTCGTTCGAAAGATTTCCAGCACCCAAACAGGTCTTGTAGAGATGTTGCTTTGGACAGTATTGTCAACATACTGGCTGCTCGTAAAATTTCTATCGTGACGGTTGCCCCGACATATATTTGTGCACCAAGTGCGGTGCCAAAATATTCAGTTATGTTTGTATTAAATGGAATCCTGTTGAATGTTTTGAAATTATATATTTGTTATATTGTCTTGAATAAAACTGTTAGGTATTATATTAAATTTTAGCATGAAGACAGCAACAATTGATCAAAAATATTAAAATAATAAAAACATTAAATTTAGTGAAAAACATTTTTAGTAAACGTTAAATTTAGTGAAAAACAATAAATTAATGAAAAAACAAAAAATCAATGAAATTTGTAAAAACTACATTTTATAAATTATTACATTACTTTAACCAACAGAATATCAACTCACCTATCCAAAGGATACGACGAGCCATGAAATATTACATTGAAAATAAAAATCATACAGAATGACAAATTCAAGAAGGTCAGGACCAAGCTGTAAATAGAATTTGGGCGAACATAATATTTCCAAGTTTTTACATCCCTAGACTTATCCGTCGATTGTTCAGGCATAGAGATCGGGTAGCAACCAAATATTTTTAAGAGTTTAATCACCGGCCAGACATTGTCGCACAGATTTCTACTCTCCTCTTCTGAGTAACTCTTTCTTAAAGATGATAATTTGTGAGACAGCATTTTACGCAGCTAAATACAGATAATTTGTATGGAAGCTAGTATTTAAATATTTCTGGAAAAAATTATTTAATATTAATTACAAATTACTAATCAATGTGAAGTTATTACAAAATTGCACAACTCTCTTATTCCAAAGTGATATTAGTAATGTATATTTCATTTATAAAATGTTACACACGTGTTGCAAATAAATTAATTAGTGAATATGTTCATGATGCTATCAATTAGTACAGCAAATTCCAAAGTAATTGCATAATAAAATAAATGGGATAAACGCTGGGGAAGATCGCTATCGTCGGCACAATACTAAGTAATAAGCAAATAACATATCGTATCGTAGGTGGAGATGCAAATTGGGCTATTTCCATGTGCGTTGATATACAGTACTTCACTAATGATATCAAACGTAATCACAACTTTGTTCCGCTTTATTTAAATTTACGAAGCAAGTAGCATCGACACTGTGTAGTCGAAAATCAGTGCAATTGCCGTCAATACAGTCTGGCTGTCATAGCGGTAACAATGATTGGCAGAAAAAGCCAAAGGCCGGAGTGAGAGCATCGTTTTCCTGTAAAACTCGGCAGTCATGTGATCCTGCCACGTGAGCAGCATTTCTTCCGTCAAATCGTAAAACCTTCCAAAGAGGGTAAGAAGGATGGTTAATATGGCAATTAGGCCGAGTGCACCAAATAAAAGGAATTTTCCAATGAAGCCCTCGTATTTGAACGCCCCGTACAACAAGTACACGCATGCGAATATGGTCGACCATTCGAACGCCGTTATTACCGTGTTTGCGAATCCACTCAAGTGGTTGAAAATCAGCTGCAGCCTTCTGAAGGTCACGAGAAGATTTTTCGGGGAACGAAGATTCCCTTTCGTTGTGTATTTTGGTCTTCCCACACTATGTATGGCCAATATTGCAGAAATTAGGATATTAAAAAAAGTATTAATGGTTATAGGTATGTCAAACTTTAATAATTAACTACTTTCTTAATTAACTTTAATTCGACATTTTTAAATTATAAATTGAGAATAATATTACCTGATTTCTTGTACGACACCAGCGAAGTGGAGTGTCACGGGGAATAACAGCACAATGAAAATCAATGCGACGGCGCAGCAGCAAGCGATTACATGCATGTTTAACGGTATCAGCAACATTTTCGTCATCAAATCATTTGGATTTGGCGCCAATGATGTAAATACTGTGTGACACTCTGGTTTAAAACACATCACTGCTCCACTACTGGCAACGAATATTATAAGGCCGCAGTATGCCAAGATGAGTAAGATTCCACCAATGTCATCCAAAAGGGGGTGCCTTGATATCGTGGATTTTTCGAATTCATCTAAAATATTCAATCATGTAACTTTAAATAATCAATTGCGCTTGACATTTTAAATTTTCCAGTAAAAATGAAATCTAAAGTCAAAATCAAGTAAAACTAATCTAAACATATACCTACCTCTGTAGTTTTTATAAAATATTTTGGACATTTCAAACAAAGTGACAACATCATTGCTGGAGGCCCAGATTTTCCAGAACAGGAAATTAATGAAGAGCAGAAACGCTGCTGCAGGGAACAAGTAGCAGGTTTGTGAAGTTATGCTGCCATTTGAGCTTAAGAAGTCTTGGATGGATCGAATAAATATAATCGTAAAATATCCCGCGACACCAAGTGAATTCAGGATAAATGCAAAAATCCGAAATTTCGACTTTGTGACTGTTGTTTCCCTAGTTTTCGGATCTAAGGAGAGAGGGGCGGTGCGCAATTTTATCGAAAAAGAAAAACATTTATGTAAATAAATATCCGTAATTGGACCATAGACCTTCGCCATGTCTAGGTCTTAATGAAGGAACAAAGCTTTGCATATAGCATTGACGTGTACCAAAATTATTATTCTACAGCCTCATTTTTCTCATATAATTTTAATCGCCTAATTAAACAAAGTGCAATGCAATACTGAAATAATTAACATTCATGATGATGTGGCAACTGTCGTAAATATGTCTGTCATATCTGAAATAACATCGTCTGACTTGACTGACGTCTCATATTGTAACGGCTTAATGCAAATTCGAGAGTAATAAAACAATACTAATGCATAACCTAAATTGTTCGTTTTGTTTTGCAATTAAAAGTTGTTAATTTTTTGATTGTGTGAATTTAATTACAATTATACATGTAGGCGTAGCAAATTTTCATTGAAGAAGAATAAGCGCAATTATTCATATTAAATTCATGGCAAATGGCATGGTATATGTATAAATTGTATGTACATTGAATTTATCACCGTAGTCGAATTACGGAATAGATAAAAAGCTCTATAAAAAGTATATGACATTCGGGTGCTTATAGTTAATTACGTTTACCATACAATTAGGCAGATATGTATGTGTAGTAAAGACAGATAAACGGTTCTTTGCAAATTTGTCCTAAATGAAAAACAAAATCAATTATTATAATCCACGAATTTGTTGTATATTTCTTTATAGAGGAAAACTTATTTATATGGGAAAGCTTAATTATGTATATAAAGGAAATTATGTAAATAACGTTTTTTCAAAATGCAATCTTTTAATTTTAAGCAAATTTGCACCTATTGTTACCATAACGCCTAACCAGGCACAAACCACAGTCATTTAAATTCAAGCACACTAATTGCTACAATGAAATTTAACCAGCGTCGGAATTGGCGGCATTCACAAATTGAATTGCCACGATTAAATAAGTGATGACCTGCCCAAAGATCTGCAAGAAAAATTGGAAACATCAAAGTCACATATAATATAATACATGGTAGAAATTTTTGCAACCAATACAAAAACATTACAAATTGTTTTACCTTTAGTAACAAACTTTTATCCAGAGTAACGTAGCCGCCGAAATTTATTCGCGTTGGTCGGTTCACCATCAGGTCGGTGATAATCTTAAGCTGAAACCATAAATTTAATTTTTACTAAACTCCTATCCATCAAATAATTTATAAGATGTTCCTACTAATAACTCACTTCCATTTTTGGAATTTTTTGAGTGATAGTTAAGAAAATTTACCTCAAGAAGAACCTTCAAATCATCACTGCTCACATCCAGCAAATTGAGCAGAATTAAATTCTCCTGTAAATAAGCAATGGTAAATAAATCATTTTAGACAAACAAACCATTATTGAACAGGATGACAATCACAACAGTCCCCATAATGATAGCCAATAATCCAGCACATTTACTTCTTAAATTACCTCTTTATAAATGCTCTCCGCGACAAGGATTTTGCAATAAACCCGACCCAGATAATTATACGCCATGCCGAAGCAAAGCAACATCACTCTCGGATTGTTTCCCGCGCTGCCTTTAGTTGACATTAAATAAATGAATATGAAAATATAATTGGTGGAAACGACCGTCGTCTCGAAAACCGTTAAGAGCTCCTGCCCTTTCAAATATTCAGCTACTCCATCACAAGCTCGGCGAGCATTGCATATTAACAACCGCCATTTTGAAATCGTGGAAGGCTTCGGAGCTCGGGCCTGACAATCTTTTTCGATGCCAATACGGATCTATGGATTCATACCAAGTTTATACAATTTGAAATTCCTGTTTTGAAACAATTTTTTTATTATGTAATTCTATATATTACTATGTGATATTATATTCTATATTACTTGGCGAAAACAAATCTGCAAATTCCTCAGCATCAGCACGCTTTTCCCATCCTCAAAAAATGTCGTGACAGTTAAAATAATGCATATCCAGAACATCATACCGTATTGTAAGACGTATTGAAGATCATAAAATTGCAAAACAACATGCTGCAGACAAATAACGCTACTTAAAGAGGAGCATCCAATGTAAACTACAAAAACCATAATAAAAAATTTGTGCATGGAAGGATCAAAATGGTGGCCGATTGAATGAAAAGCAGCGTTGAAATTTTTCTCGAAGAATTTCCAGTATTCAAAATTGTCTTTTAGAGAAGCTGATCGGTACAAAATTGTCAGAATACTCGCTGCTCTTAATATTCCTACGGTTACCGTCGCTATGGCATATATCTGCGCACCAAGTGCGGACCCAAAATATTGGGCGTTGTTTGCATTGAATTGAATCCTGTGGGATAAATTTAAAATTATCGAACCAAAACAATGAACAAACGTATATGTAATTAAAATAAATGAAAATAGTTTAAGAGGGTTAAAACTTTAAATAAATTAGATTATAAATGAATAAAAACTGGTAAATTTGTTACAAATGGATAAACTATTTACTTCAATAAAATTTTACAAAACCATAATTTAATTACAAATGGTAAAACTACAAAACTACAAACATAGATTTGAAACTCACATTTCAAAGGGGTACGGCGACCAATCAAACACTACATTTGAAATAAAAACTGTAAAAAACAATAAACTCAAGGATGTTATCACGAAGCTATAAATGACATTTGGGTTAACATACAATTTCCTTGTTTTTATATCACCAGACTTATTTGCCGATGGTTCGGACAATGATATAGGGTAGCAACCAAATATTCTCAGAAGTTTAATCACCGGCCATATATTGTCAGACAAGCTTTTATCACCTCCTTTAAGGTCCTTCTGTTTTACAGGTGATAATTTTTGAGGAAGCATTATAGGCGGATAAATATGTATAAGTTTGCTATAATTAATAAAATATTTTTTTTAATTGAAAATGTTTATATTAAAAACAATTAGTACATTTATTAAATATCCTTCTCTTACAGTTACTACAACTTTTAATCTACTCCAGGGTGACATTAGTAATGTGTAAATTATTTAACAATTTCACACACGTGTTTAATGCTTTGTACTGTGTGATGGTAACAATATTATTACTATACAATAGTAAATTCCAAAGTAATTGCACAAATGTTTGTACACAAATATAAACTTAAGATCTCTATCATCGCCACGATATACATACATATTAGGCAAATTACATGTTTGTATGTGTACAAATAATCCATATTACACATGGCCATGTTATAGCAATATCGGAAATTTTGCATACGAGCTAAGTAAATGCATTACACTTATAGTAATCCAACAAAATTTAAATTTATTATTCATTATGTAATTATTCTGACGTGCAAACTATTGTGCATATAAATACAATATGCAAAATTGTAACGTGAAATATTAGTTTTAGTTTTTTATTTAATTTAGATAAAACTTAGAAGATTAAATAAGCACATCAATTAGCACAAGAGTATTTAGGGAAATAATAACTATGAAATTAGCATGGATACAGTGTACTCGAAAATGAGGGCCACGGCCGTCAAAACCGTTCGGCAGTCATAGCGGTAGCAGCAGCCCGCAGTGAAAGCCAATGGCTGCAAGGAACACATTGCCTTCTTGTACTCCTCATTGGTCACGTGGTCCTTCCACGTGTGAAGCATTTCCTTGGACGAGTCATAAAACCGGCCCAGGAGGGTAAATAGGATTAATAGAATCAGGATTAATCCCAGTGCACAGAACAAAATAAAATACGCGACGAAGCCCTTATATTTGAGTGATCCGTACAGCAAGTAAACGCATGCGAATATCGTTACCCATTCAAAGGCTGGAAGTAGTGTCCTTGATAGTACACTGACGTACCGGAAAATCAGCTGCAGTTTCCGGAAAGTCAAGATCAGATTTTGTTCAGTTCGGAGAGCCGTACGAGTGTTGTAATTGGACCTCCTCAGACTATGTTAAAGCATACAGAAAAACATATAAATTATATTTTATTTGTATTTTTTTCAATTCCATTCAATCTCAATATGAATTTAAAAATCTATTATTCAAATAATTAAAAATTAAATAAAAGTAATTTAAAAAAATATTTAAAAACGTTTTGTAAAAATAGTTATATAAATATTGTTTTTTAAAATATAAATATTTTAAAAAGAATTAATGCGCTTTAATTGATTTAAATAATTTAATTACGTCATTTCTTGTATAACGCCCATGAAGTAGACCACCACTGGGAATAAAATAGCAATGCAAGCCAACCCCACAGCGGAAGAACAAGCGATGACGTACAAGTTTATCGGCACTACAATCAATTTTGTAAGCAAATCATTTGGATTCGGCGCAAATGAAGTGAAAACAGTTTTGCATTCCGGATTCAATGAAATGACCACACCCCCAAATGCAATGAATATAAGAAAACCATAGTAGGTTATCCCAAGCAAAACACCCGGGATATCGTCAAGCAGGATGTAGCGGCGCCGCGCTATTGCGGGTAATTCGAATTCTTCTACAAAAAAAACAAATAATTATTTACATCGAAATTTAAAACATACGCCTTTGCACAAAAGGTTCATAAATTCACAGATATCCTTGCCCTTGTAATCCGCGTAGAACTCCTTGCACATCTCAGTCAGAACGACCATTTCCTCCGAGCAGGTCCACATTTTGTAGAACAGGACGTTGACAAAGGCCAAAAATGCAGTCGCCGGGAAGAGATAGCAAGTGGACGGGGAGATTTTCCCATTATAATTCAAATAATCCTCAACGGATCTTATGAACAAACCCGAGAAAAATCCAACCACGCCGAATGTATTAAGGATTGCTGTAAAAATGCGGAATTTGGATTCTGCTATTTTTACTTGCTTAGTTTCTGAATTCAGGACGAAAGGCGCAGTGTGCAATGTAATAGCAAATGAAAAACATTTGCATAAATAAATATCCGTGAGCGGACCGTATACCGCCATCCTGGCGCGTTCGCACTGTTAAGACTCACAGGTATGCCAATATGAGCCACGTTAATTGCGGTAATTTTAATAGTGTTAACCTAAAACGTGCCAGAGTTTAGACAAGCAATGCCATAAAATATTATGTATAGGACATTATTATTAAATTTGTATACTCCATAATTACAAAATATTAAACGTATTTACATAGCAGCAATGTACAGATATACAGAATGTTTGAAATTGTTTCGATTTTGATATGGTACACCATGTAGTAAACCTTTTTATAATAATTATATTTTTATTGCACATATAAAGTGTATCGCTCTCGACACTAAATAAGACCTGTTTCCACTAAACCTACGCGTACATAAACATGATTTAATTTCCAGCGTAATTACTATATGTAGACAATAACAAATAGCGATAATAATTATGTGTCGCATTAAATATTATATGGTACATTTAATATTATTTGTATATCGTGTATATGTACATATAACCATAATTTTTGGAACTAATAAATCTAGCAACTGACACTTTTTGCCCCCTAATTTTCTCAATTACGCTGACATTGTATATCATTAGGAATAATAAATACAGCGTTATTTATATTCCGATATTCGCCAAGCCCTGGATAAATTTGCCAACCAGCTTAGCATCCTTCCCTAATATTCACACTATAATCTTTGTCAGCGTTCCCAGAACAATTTGAATTCGTTCAATATTACAAACATAATAACCAATCAAAACGTTTCCCCCATTACAAATGTTTATTTCAAACACCAATCTTTCCAGTATAAAATCCGTCTGTCCGTAGCTGCGGCGATTCAAGTTATGGTTTTTCTCTACACCACGTGCCAGTGTCTTAATGTAACAACGCGGGAACGCTCAAAATTCTAAAATCAAAAAGCACCACACAAATGTTTAAGCGTGGAGTTCTGACTTTTGGTATGTTTAGACATTCGCGTAAAGTGGTTTTTGGTACTTTAAGACATTAGCCACACATGCAGTTGGTACTTTCAGATCCTTCGCCGACGATGTGTAACTATTGTATACTGAAGCCAAATATTTGTAATTCTAGAACGTTCTCCGTCAAATGACAACAACAACAGTTAGACCATCGGGAGGTGGACGCAAGAGGCGTAGTAACATGAATGAATATGATGTCAATCAAAGTGACAGTGAGTTAAAAAGAGTTACCAACTTACTACTTCCGCTACTGGTATGTTTCCTTTTCAAAATTTAAAGTCTTCGTGCCGTTTAAGTGCGCCGACACCCATGGGCGCCGTATTTTTATTTCTATCAATCTTTCCAATAATAATAATGTAAACATTTTATGCACCACTAGTAACATTCTCATTTAAATGGAATATTTTCAGACGGCTGTCGCCCATACTAAAGATGGTTTAGTACCAGTCCATTGCATTCACCGAGAAATCTGCACTGCAAATCACGCTCTCGCCAAGAATCTTGGAGTAAAGGGCAGAACTCTAGGAAGAAGAATAACGTATAGTAGTATTTTTCAAAATTTATGTATATGTATGTAATGTAATATTGTAGGATATCGTTCAGAAAATAATGAAATTTGCTGATCTACTTGTAGTAACATCAAATAGGCTACATAGTTACGATTAGTTATATTCAAACTTTAACACTGATATTATGACTAATGATGTTAATTATTATTATGATTCGTCAGGGAAGAAGTGACTGCAAGTGTGCTCAGTCAATTTATCCCTTCCGTTTATAAAGGAGTCGAGGAGAAACGTTTTGTTGCGGCGGGTTTACAAGGCAGAAATGGAAATGATTGTGATGCTATTTACGAAGTGTGCAACCAGCTTCAACGGCTCCCCGGCTACTCAATTCCTATGAACATGCTAACGTATAAATTGTAGTAGTAGTAAAAATAAAATGTGAACAAAATTTTGAAGTTTCCCTACCAAACCGGGTCAAAAATTTTGAAATTTGTTAATGTTATCCAAAATTTGTTGTTATTAATTTATAAATTAGGTTTTGATTGATGTATTGGAGTTCCTACTACTTCTAGTATTTCAGATTTTGGAAAAACGTGTTTTTTCATTTTAAAAGGTGGAATGTAAAAAATAATGAAATATTATATTATGATTATTCACTAGTAATTATATATACTTGAGGATTAGCCATTAATAATAATTATTGATGTTCACTTACTAATAAGAGCAGAATAATTTACGTCGAATTTATTCTATGCGCTTATGTATTTTTTTCGTAATAATAAATGGCTGATGATGAGAAATAAAAACATTAATAGTCATTAAAGGTAATTAATTCTGGTTCTGTACCACAAAAGTGCAATTTTTCATTACTCATCGCACTCCAAAAATAATTAATCATGCGGGAGTATTCGATCAACAAATTATGGACTCTGTTATATAGTAACAAGCTTGCTATTGCAATAACTATACTACTGTACATATATGTTTTAGTTGCTGGCCCAATTTTTCAAATGTACCACTCATAACTTTTAATAGGTTCATGGCAAACACACACAAATTGTACTTATATTATTTGAATCGTTCACTACTCACAAGGAATTTTCACATTGTTTGCCTATATATATTTTACTATTAAGATTTAAAACCGCACTTTAAAACACGAAATTACTAAAAATGTCAAAGGTCATGACCATCGAAGTATTGTCGAACAACAGTAACAAAAGCTTCCAACTGAAGCAGAATTCTCAAAGCCCCAAGCGTAACGGAAACCTTTTCGACGACCAATTTAAATTAGTTTTAAGAGCTTTAAATCTTATAGGAAACATACCGGCATTTTATTGCGAAGATGATTTAAAATATAAATTCATTTGTAAAATAAGGTACATCCTTGCCCCGGCCGTTGCCGCTTCATTTGCGATTTTGTTTTGGATTTTCTATTTCTGCGAGTTCGTGTTTGACGTTGAAGTTTTTCCATTAACGTAAGTTTACAAAGTTTAAAAGTTATATTGTTTTGAAATATTTTAATTAAATTATTAACTTATTTAACATTTAACCCCCTTGATCCGATACTCTTAAAAATTCATTGTTAATTTTTTTGACGTTTTTTTATTTATATATTTTAAACGTTGTTTAAATAAAAAATGCAGATTTTTCAACCCTGAACAATCCTCCTTGAGGTACTTACTCCGTGGAAAGATAATCGAAAATCAGACCCGCAAAGCTGTTTACACTTCCCTTCAACTCCTATATTCGCTCTATCCGATCCTGCAATTTTCGGATATTTATGCTGGCTGGAGACACGCAAGGCGATTAATCAGTTTCCTGAATAACTGGACCTCCTTTTATTGGGACTTTGATGAAGCATTTTCCGAGAAATTGGTTGGGCAGGAGAAGCCAAAGAAAATTTGGCATGGCTTACTCCTTTTTTACGTGATCATCCCGAGTATGATCGGGAATATTTTGCTCGTGGCTGTTAATATTGTTGGACCAGCAAATTGGGCACAGTTGATTTTTGGCATTTTGATTGGCTTTCGTTTGCTTACTGCAGAATTGTTGGAAGATGTTTTGCACATCCTGTGCTACAAGATGTTAGCTGGATATTTTCTGAAGGTGAAGTGTAGAATTGTACTCATAATATTCTGTTTACGAGTTTTTTAGTCTTTGACATTTTCTAAATTGTCACTGAATTTTGCGGTTTCAGATTCGAAACGGGATTTGTTCCCAATTACTCTGGGGCAACATACACGAGCATGAAGTCTGTAGCTGGCGAAGGCTGATCGAGCAAGTTCGAGATCAGTGCCGATTGATTTCGGATTATCAAAAACCGACACAGAGCTTGTTCATTGCTCGGACGATTGTCATCGTGACTCTGTGGTTATTCATTGTCTTAAATGTCACTCCAGATACGGTTTCAGTCCTGCTCTTTCACATTGTGACAGGTGGATACGCTGGAATTCAGATCCTCCGACTTTACGCAAAGACACTTTATGCGGAGAAAATTACGAATGAGGTGACGAACTAAAATAATTGCTAAATTAATATTGATGGTTAAATTATGTTTTAGTTACTAAAATAATTTTATTTCAATCGGTTCATGTTATTTCAAATTTATTTTTTACTTAATTCGTTATATCTATATATGTGTACATTCATTCACCCATGATTTTTGAAATGTGACAGGAAAACAGAATTGCGAAGTTGCTTTCTGCCGTGAATAGTGAAGGATTTGATGGATCAGTAACTTTGCAGGTTTGCTTTTCCATGAAATGTGTAAATAATTTTAAAATATTTAGTTGCATATACATACGTTGTGCAGTTACTCCAAGAACTTTTGATTTTTAGATAAAATTTACCCATGACTTGATTGTAACAAACCCAGCGCAGATAGTTTTGGGGGGTGTAGTTCATTACAATAAAGGAATTCTTCTGAAGGTGAAATACTTGTATTTAATTTTTGTATATTATTAGTAATAATAATTTTGAATGAATCTTTCAAAACTTATTTTTAACGACATTATTTATTTATTTCCAGGTATTTAGCCAGGTTGTAACTTACCTCATCGTACTTATGCAGTTCGTCCAAAAATAGAATTGAGCCTCCGTAATTCAATTTAGAAGAATTTATATAAACATGTATATAATTCATTATCATAATAATTTTGATCTTAATTTCTTTAATCAGATTTGAATTAAGAAAATGTAAAACATTATTATCAGTAATAATTATTACGTTTATGTATTTAACGTCAAATTATTTCACACGTATTTTTGCTTTTCAATAATAAATCATTTGTAAATTAATTTAAACAATTGTTAAATTAAAATTTCTAATGGAAGGAAGCTTAATATTTTCCTCTTCAAAACAAATGTTAGTATTGATTGCTATGAAAATATTCGCTTATTAATAATGTACATACATACAAAAATGCATTATATATACATATACAGTTGATCCAAAGTAGGCACCTCGACACCTCCGCGATGGAGAAAATTAATTACTAAAGCATTATTTTTCTGTCAAAATATTCGATACAAAAAATTAATTTGAATGCAGTAGTATTTGAATGCATAAAATATTAAATAATCAACTAGCAATTTTTTATAATAACAGTTGGAATAAAATTACTCCAAGTACTCATAAACTGATGTTTGTTCATCGACTTGCACTTTCGGAGTTAAAAGGCGTATCGTAGGTTAAAAAGTTACCTATAAACCTACAATATGCAACGCTCGTGCCAATCATTTATTTAATTGATTAATTTAATAAATGATTTGTGTCTTGACACAAATTAAATTGCAATGTCATTGACGTGACATTCCAGCTGTTTGCAGCGGAATTTCGTTATAGACGTGAACTTCACTTCAAATTTCCTTGTTGATGAAGTTCCACATGCAGTGGTTTGAATACAAAATTATCCAACTTGCAGAGCACTAAAGAACAGACTGACTAAAGGACTGACCCTTTTCTTTTCCTTATACCAAATAAAATAAAAAACCACAATGAAAACGATTACTGGTAACAAAAAAGTGCCCCTATTTCTTCGCCGGGAAGTTTCGTTTTTCCAAAAGTTAAATTTCTCTGTAGGTTTTGACAGCTATGAAAATGAAATTGGGTGCATGTTGTGGATTCTCAATTTCAGTGGAAATTGCCCCCTGTCAACGATCACGGATTCTCATGGCAACAGGAGATATGTCCTGCGGTGGAAATCTTTTCGAGCATTTATTACTTTTCTTGGAGCCATTTTTGCACATCTCTGTTGGGGAACTTACGTTATTCAGGTTATTTTCCGCCAGCGTTTATTGCCTGAAAGGTACGTTATTCAATTACATTTTGTTGAAAAAATTTAATTAGCTTGCAAAATATTATTGTAAAATTTAAAAAAAAAATTATTTGACAAAATAATTATTTGAATAATAATTAATTCTCTAATTATTAGAGAATGCACAATGTCTGAATTTACTGAAACCTTTTTTGCGTTGCATTATTGCTTTAAAATGTTCAGCATGTGGAAACCCCGAAACGAAATGTCCGAATTCATCAGAAACGACGAAACATTGTCCGTCTCCGTGAAGAAAACCACCTTGATTGCATTAGCAATTGTCTTCGGAATCCTTCCACTGTTTCAATTTTTGGATATAGGAGCGGGTTGGATTCGATGCAAAGATCTTTTGAAGTTCCTATCTACCTGGAATGGTTTCGAAGAAGATTATCGGAACACGTTTTACGCCACAATTATTCCGTCCTCCAGCAAAGTGAAACATTGGCAGAACCATAAAATATTCACATTCCTAATAATTTTTACTGTTGTATTCCCAACTGTTGTGGGCGGAATAACTGCCTTCATCGCCCAAAAGTATTTGACGATTGTGCAAGCAGTACTCATATTGTACTTGTCCTTCCGGTTGAACACGACGGAATTAGCGGAAGACGCGATGGTGATTTTGCAGTTCAGGATTCTTACTGAGGCATTTGCAAAGGTGTTCAAAAATTCAAAAATGTCATATTTAAAAAAAATTAGAACACATTATTCATAACTAATATTTAACTTGACATTAATAACAGATCAAGCAAGGCATAGGCATGGAATTAAAAAGTTGTCTCCCCAACAAGCAAATGGTAGTGAATTGGCGCAGATTAATTCAAAGAGTGCGGGATCAATGCTTTTTAATTGCCGAATATCAGAAACCGACTCAGATGCATTTTATTGTAAGATGCGCCGTTACTGTGACAACTTTCTTCTTCATTGGCTTCAACACTTTACACCAGGAGGCACCTTTTGTCAGTCAGTTTCGGGTAATTTGGGGAACGTTTGCTTCTCTGCAAGTACTTCGAATGTATTTGAAAGCATCTATGGCCGAAAGGATTGGTAGGGAGGTAACTGTTATTTAGCACTTAATTTCACAATAATTTCACCTAAATTATAAATTCGTCATAAGAAATAATACGACATTGAATTCAACTTAAAGGGCATTTTGATTCAAAGAACCTGAATTCTGTTGAATTTAAAATTCTAACTTTGATTGTTATATTACAGGAAGAAGAGATTGCTAAAATATTAGCTTCTATTAACATGGAACTACTTGATGACTCAACGGTTTTGCAGGTTTGATAGTAAAAAAATATGCCAAATGTTTTAGACGAAAATAATTTTTTTAATTAGAATTTTGTAGAAATTTTTAATTTGAAATTTGTAGAAATTTTTAATTTGAAATTTGTAGAAATTTTTAATTTGAATTTTGTAAAAAAAATTATTCGAAGATATCTAATTCGACCATTTTTAGAAATTTTCAAATTCAAATTTTATAGAAAGTTGTAAGACCAATGTTTAGCTAAGTATCTTTTTCCTTGTTTACTGACACGTGCAAAATGTTGCATAATGAAAAATCGTTTTGTGTACAGATTAAATTTGCTCACGACACCATTGCACAGAATCCAAGTGAAATTCGTTATGGGAAGTATCTTGTTTATAACCGAGGATTAGTCGTGAATGTGAGTTGAATCTTGAAATAAATATATATTATGAGCTAATTTAAAAACTACATTTTGTTGTTTAAAAACCCTTATCTGAATTACATCACCGTGTATTTAATTTCAGGTCCTAAGCCAAGTCGCAACTTACTTAATCGTCTTGTTGCAATTCGTGCAGTACTAGGAACGCACGAACCCACATATCAAATATAAGCACGGAAGAAGCAAGCGGAAGGGTAGAAAACAATAACTGTGTAGTAGCATCACCGAAATTAATAAGATATTATCTATATATACATTTATATACTTAAACTATACCCACAATTATACGATAAACATGCAAATATTCTGGGTAATCTTGCAATTCAGATGTTTTCTTAAAACCGTAATAATTTATGAATTTTCGTGTGGCTAATTCTCAATAAAAGCAAATAAACATAAACCGTACAAGCGTGGTTGGCCTTCCGCACGGAAAAAACACTTAGGAAATTAAAATCGAAAGGTGTGTTTTAGGGGAAAGGTCTTTTGATCTACTGAAACAATCTTTCTGAAAGCATATTAAAGGTCCCTAGATCACAGTGTAGTTTGCATATAAAATACCATAATGAAGTTTGAAATACATTTCAATCGTCCTAAATATTTTAATTCGAATACAGACAAAGAAACTAGTAACTTACTAAAAGTTTCAGTAATTTTTTGAACTATTGTGAATTCCTGATACAAATGCCAAGATTATCTTCGTGTTGCAAAAAGCGTGGGCCGCCACCCTTGCTATTTGCATCAGCACCGGTTATAAATTTTCCCCATCGAGAGTACCAATGGGATTTTAAAGTTTTACTGACAACATTGAATATTAGTGGAAATATTCATTTATTTTCAACCAAGGGAGGAACTAGATATTCTACCAGGTGGGCCTCAGCCATGTCTGCAATAACTTCAGTAGGCGCTGTCTTTGCTTTAATTGTATGGTTTTTCTACTATTGTGAATTTATTCTCGACTTTCACGTCCTTCCTAATGTGTAAGATATTTTCGTTGAATTAATTGGCTAAAAACATGGTTATTTAAATAATTCTAACAAATTTCAAAAATTTCTTTCTAAAGTCCAAAATATTTTTCAGCAATTTAAAAAGCGTTTTTTTAAAAAATATTCAGAATGTGGGTCCGTCAAGAGCAAATTCAGGACAGCGTTTTCTCAAATCCGGAATTGCGACCGGCGGTACGACATGCCGTAAACATCGGCGTTCGCATTGCATTTGTGGCCATCCCGATATTTCAAATGTTCAACATGCTTATGTCGTGGGTGCATGTCCAGAAATCGAAATCGTTCTTCAATAGTTGGGAACAATTCGAAGATGAGTACAAGATTGTTTGGCACTGGAAAAATTACTTGAGTCAAAGCCAAACAAGTAAAAAAAGAATCGGCTACAGAATTGCCATTTTTACTTATATTTGGTTTCCAAATATTATTTTTGGTTCCTCAACTTTTTTCATGAATCCACAGTACCCTGCTTTTCAGAAAATTATATTGGCGTACTATTGGTTCCGATTAACGACTGTGGATTCCACAGAGGATATCTTGAGTGTTTTTTCATACCAAACGGTCTCTAATGCATTTGAAATGGTATGATTAAAAAATTATCGCTCTTATTTAATTTTTTTTACAATTTTAATTTTTACAGTTTACAGGAATATTTTGATGACAATTTTGTAGCTTAAAATTGCAATGGAGTTAGATATTAAACTTGGTCGAATGACAAAACATCAGATCAACAACTGGAAACAATTGATCCTCCGGGTCAGGAACCAAGGACATTTACTTTCTTCCTACAACAGACTTCCGGAACTGTCATTTTTGGGGAAATGCATCATGTTCACTACCACGTTTTTCTTCGTGGTTCTAAATATTCCTGCAAATTCCAAATATATTTACTTTTTCCATGGGATGTGGGGCAGCTTTTCAGCATTTCAGCTCTGGCGCCTTTATTTGAAAACTTGCTGGGCGGAGGGAGTTCCTATCGCGGTAACAACGCTAAAACTAAATTCATTTAAACGGAATGATATTTTAAAATTGTTTATGAGATCACAAAAAAGTGTGTATGTATGATGTACCCACAAAATGTTTATTCTATTAAATTATTAACTTGTTAAGTTTAAATCCGTTTATTTAATATACAGGAAGAAAAAATTGCAGCATTACTTTTAACAATTAACACGGACGATTTGGATGAATCGGTGCATCAACAGGTTAGAGAATCAATGCCAAAGTTTCCAACACATGTGGGCGCAGTCATTTTAGAATATTAAAGTTATTATCAAATTTTACTCATTAAATGAATTCGGACCAACTTATGACAATTTCATGTATCCATTTACACTTTTGGTCTTCAGATTAAATTCATTTACGACATGATAATCCATAATCCTTGTGAAATCCATTTGGGGAAATTTGCTGTATTTAATACGAAGCTTTTGTTAAGTGTGAGTTCCAAAATTTATTCCCTTTCTATTAAGTTTTTGTATTTATATAAATAATTATGTAATTTACATATGAGTCCAATAAATGTATAAAATTTAATTAAAGTTTGTGTTCATTACAGGTTTTAACTCAAGTTGGGACGTACTTAATAGTTTTGATGCAGTTTGTGCAAAATTGAAGAAACGGCTCTTTCTATAATATTTATTAAAACAAAGAACTGTGAACAATACAAACCAACGGCTCGTAATATTTACCTTGGTAATTTTGGCGACTGTTACATAGTGCAGGCGAACTCAAATAAGATATATTTATGTATGATCAAACGATGGGCAAAAGGAGATATCGCCCTTTTCCTAAGACAAATAATGATTACAACAATTTTCCAGGATTATCATTTGATAAATTAAGTCGTTTATTTGTACCGTTCTTGAACACGTAAATGCAATTAGAAAGACTATAGTATGAATGTACATATGTGCAATTTAATGCTTCGGTTTTGGAAACATTTATTAATAAAATAATATTAATAATATATTATTCAATTCCTAAAAAACAGCAACAATAATTTAACAATGAAGAATCTAAAGAAATCGGAAAATAAAATCATTATTTTGAGATCAGAATTTAATATTATACTGTTTATTATAAGTCTGTGTGGGTACGGTCCAATAATAACTAACAACAACTTTGGAGGCAATAAGAATCGATATGCAATTCGATGGAGATCAAGAATAATGAGCTTCGCATTTTTCTCCTCAACAATCGCTGTTCTAACGTGGCTACTGTACATTCCGAAATATATTCTCCGTGTCAATTGGCTTTATGGGTGAGACAATTTTATATCAAAATTCTCATTAATATTCACTAAAGTATTTGCTTAAAAAAATTTAATGTTAAAGTATAGTTAAAATTAATTTTGAACCATAAATGTTTAAAAATCATAATCATTTATTAATTTTTCAAATTTAATTGAAAGTTCAATACCTCCGCAAGACAATGCGTACGAAGCAGTGCGGACCAACGACGAAATCCCGCCAAGCTTAAAGAAAATAGAATTAACTTGTTTGTCCGTCGTATTTGGAGTTATACCGTTCTTCCAGATAATCGACATTATTCTGGGCTGGAGTGATGCCACTTCACTCATTGACTTCCTTAATAACTTCCATGATTTCGAAAATCAAATCGGCAGTGTTAGTTCCGATGCAAAACTTTCTCGCGAGCATCGAATTATTTTGGTTGGCACAATTATGACCATAGTCTTCCTAACAATTGTGACGATCACTTCGGTGATGTTGATGAACCCGCCGAACACAACATTATTGGATTATTTTTATCAAGTTATGCTCGGCTTTCTTTTGGTAACAGCTGAACTGGGGCTGGATGCGAAGAATATTCTTGGGCTCAGGGCTGTGGCAGAAGGCTTCGATCTCGTAAGATTGCTTCAACATATGTGTTTTTAACATTTGATTTTACAATTTATTATTTAAGCTCAATAGAAAAGAAAGCTAATAAAATTTAAATCGATTAAAGATAAAAACCTGCATATCGGACGACTTACAATGGGGAATAATTAACGAAACTACTGTGGAAAAATGGAACAAACTAGTATTCTCAATCAAGGATCAAGCAGAATTGTTATCGTTACACTTGAAGAAAAGCCAGATCATGTTCGTAGGACGCTGCACATTGATGCTGACTTTATTCATCTTCACTGTGCTAAATGTTCCCGTACAGAGTGACGCCATTTTCTTCTTCAACTTGGGTTGGGGGGCATATGCGTTTCTCCAAGTGATTCGGTTGTATTTTAAATGCTCTGGAGCGGAGAACATTATGTCGCAAGTATGTTGTGGTCCGTTTTACTGACTACTGACCTACTTCGAACTAATTTTTTACTAATTTATTCATGCTGCTCAAGATCTCTTTAATTTTTATTGTGTGAAAACATGTCCAAATTTATGTTGGTAAGTGTTGACGCATATTTATTTTGTTCAGTATCTGATTTGTTTAAGGAACGTCAACTTCATCAAAAACTGACGTCTATTGACACCACAGCATTAACATTCGAGTGCGAACTGAAGGTAAAATATTTCCTAATTTTTATCAAACATTCTGAAATCCGATTAATTTTGACTACTTATTTTAAAAATAAATATATTATTGTTCTACAAGTTTTTATTTGTTGGCGTTTTTAGATTAAACTTCTTCACCAGTGTTTGCTCAATGATGTCACGAAAATTCGCCTAGGCGGCTACATCGTTCTAAACTCTCGTCTTCTGCTTTCGGTTTGTCTTTACAAATTTTCATAAATATTAATAAACTAATTCACTCTTTTTCTTTACACATATACATACGCTGTTCATTGATATTCATTAAAAAATATTAGCATTATATATATATTCATGATTTTGGAATAAAGATAATCTCAATTAATTATTTAATCATCATTTATATTCTTTCAGGTTGGAAGTCAAATGGTTACTTATTTAATTGTGCTGATGCAGTTCTCGCAAAATCTCCATGCATAAATATGATGTATGGATTCCTGACAGTAATTTGAAAATATAATAAAGTCTGTTGTATTTGTACAGTGTACACCATTTTATAACGAAACGTAATAATTACATAAACTACGTTATTCTTCTACATTTAATGTTTACTACTCATCTCTCCTCTTAAATTTTACTGTCGGTAAATATACGTTATCATTTAATTTGAGTCCGTGATTTCATCAATAAATCCCAACCCGCTGCACAAAAATTAAATAAAAATGTAATGTCAGAAACACGGGAAAGGCATTTGTTAACAATATTTAATGAAGGGGCTTGGCGTCAGGCGTCATACGTTCAAGCAGAGATTACTCTTAATAAGTACATATGTATAGGCTTTACTTAAATGACTTTTCCATTAATTCACAAAACATTTGCCTGCCTATTGCATAACATTATCACCACCTGTCGATTTTATACTCCAGGCGGCCGTGATAATATTGTAATTTAACTTAGCAAAAGCATTACCGCGTTAGATATTAATATGATTTTGATTTTGATAAGTTATAGAAATGGATTAGTGAATGCAATAAATTGCATTTGAAGAGTTACATCGTTCCTTTCGAAGCATTTAGAACGTCAATTTAAACACTATTTACTAAAGTAATAATAATTAAAATAATTAAAATTCCTTTTTAAATAGTAATGAACCCCCAAAAGTTAAATAGTAAAAGTAAAAGGATGATAATTCCATCCGAATTTAATGCGATACTGCTGATATTAAACTTGTGTGGAAATAATCCGATTAAAAGAAATACGAAACGTGACTGCTACAAGATTCAATGGAGATCAAAAATCATGTTCTTGTCGCTGTTCGGTTCAATTCTCGCCATTTTTGTTTGGATGGCGCATTTTTCAAAGTTTATTTGGAGAGTGGATTGGATTTTCTATAGGTAACATCTATTTAGTAATATAATTTACCATTAAATTTTCATCTTGACACAATAATTACCAAGTTGTGCGAAATGTAAGTTAACGGTGTATTAATTATTACATTTGTTTCGAAATAATTTGTAATTTTTACAGAATTTGTAATAATTATTCTAGCTCGCTAACCCCACAGGAAATGGCTTACGAAGCTGTTCTGTCCAACGAAGAAATACCCCAAAATTTAAAAAAACTCGAGTTGACATGCTTAATCATCGTATTTGGTTCAATGCCCTTTTTCCAAATTTTGGAAGTGGTACTGGGCTGGCTGGATGCGCCTTTACTGATTAAATTCCTTAATAATTGGGACGACTTTGAAAGTGAAATAGGTATCGCTGGTTCGAATACAAATCTGGATCGGAAACGTCGTTTTACGAGCTTTAAAGCTGTGGCTTTTATATTGCTTCCAACAATTGCTGGAGTGGCATCGGTATTTTTAATGACTCCAATAACTACAAACGTTGCAGATTATTTTTATCTCCTCTTGCTATGCTTCATTTTCATCACGGGCGAAACCACACTAGATACCAAAAACTATCTGGCCCTTAATTGTATTCAAGATGGTTTCTACCTTGTAAGAATTTAAAAAATCTATTTAGGGCAACAAACTAACATTTAAAAAATAGTTCAATATAAGCAATAGATTTAAAAATTATTATTTGAAATAATTATTTAAAAAAAGTAATATAAATAATAAAAATCAAATTTTTAAATATTATTCGGGAAATTGAAAATTAAATTTTGACAATCACAGGTGAGAGCGTACATTTCCGATGATCTGCAATGGGGGATTGTCAACGTCAAATCCGTGGAGAAATGGAGAAAATTACTCCGTCAAGTCAAAATGCAAGCGGAACTGCTCTCTCTGCATTTAACAAAAAGCCAAATAATGTTTATTGGTCGAACTATTTTGATATTGACTTTGTTCATTTTCACCGTTGCAAATATTCCCGTGGAAAATAGCTACATTTTCTTTTTTCATTTTTGCTGGGGAAGTTACGCACTTTTGCAAGTACTGCGTTTATACGTAAAATGCTTCGAGGCTGAAAACATTCTATTGCAAGTATGTATAATAAATTCATATAATTATTGATTTATTTACGAAGGCATTCGAATTTTAAATGTTCAAGTTATACTACAGGAATAATTGTGAAAATTATAATAATTACTTTTTTTTTGCATTTTAATTTTTTAAATAAAAGTCATTTTACACAGGAAAGAAAACTTTACCACAAACTGGAATCTATCGATTTGTCAACAGTAGAATTCGATTGTGAAATCAAGGTACATGTTTTACGGTTTGGGAAATACAAATAGGATGCAAAGATAAGGTGTTAATTGCACCTGAATACAGAATTTTTAATGGTTTTTTGAATGGTTAATGAAATTTGGTTCTTACCAGATCAAACACATGCAACAAGCGATTTTAAATGACGTTACAGCTATTCGACTTGGTGGTTACGTTTGCTTAAATTTTCGTCTTTTACTTGCGGTAACTCAACTTGAATATTTAGCTCTACTATAATTACTACAAAATAAACTACATTTTCATTTATTTTTTTTATTTTCATTTTCATTAATTTATGTGTGAAAATATTTATTTTCTTTCAGATTGGCAGCCAAGTTGTAACATATTTGATTGTTCTTATGCAGTTCTCGCAAAATCTGTATGCTTGAAAATGTGGCGCAATGATTCAAGAAATGTCAAGAATTAAAGAACGTATTTATTTACGTATTATTTAATGCCGAGACAAGAACAAAATAAATAATGTTAACGTGACGTTTAGAAAATCTCAAAAATATGTTCAAAATTTCTTTGTCGCGTGTGTAAATAATTATACATACGATGCATATAGTCATCATAATTTAAGGTTTGTTGACATAGTGCTGGAACAAGTAGAGTGGCTAATTAATCAATTATTGATTGCTAATTAACTTAATTAAAAATAGAAAATTAATTAATTGTTTTAACCAAGTAAGCTAACAATACATATATAAATATCCCAATACGGTCCCTCATTCTCGCTTTTAAAGTCTGAAATAATTTGGTGAGAAGTTACTATATACTCTTCTGTAATAAATACAGAATAACGAAATAATTTTTGTTGTTAAACATTCGATTATTATTTAGAAATTAATTTTTTTTTGAAATTCGGTTGTATCAAGAACTTTGTCCTTGATGTCAAAATCAAATCAGTTATTCTTCATAGAAGCGATTCAAAACCCCGAAGTATTCCTAGTGACACAATCAAATTCGTTAAAAGACGAAAATGATGGTTGCAAGGAATTTCGATTCATTTTGAGGGTCCTAAATGCATTCGGGAACTGTCCAGTAACTTACGATCGGAGAAATAGAATATTTCGAGTTGATTGGGCCTCTTGGAATATTTTTATAGCCGTTGTCATGGCAATATTGTCAATTATTTTTTGGATCGGTTACTTCATCGAGATCGTATTGCAAATAAATTTTCTTTCCACGTCGTAAGTTCGAGGATTTTTTAGAAGAATATGATTTAATTTAATTAAAAAGAATCCTTACAATATAAATAATTAATATAATATACATAATCTATAATTTATCCAATTTATTTATAGACCATGGAAACTAAACGACAAAGTTCGGACCATCATCAGCGAAGACGAATCTCTGTCATCTGCAGTGCGAGCAGCAACCCTTGCATCCCTGAAAGGCTTATTTTCATTGTCACCATTGGTTCAGATTTTTGGGATCCTTTGTGGCTGGGAACGTTCCAGGTTCCTCGTTCAGTTTCTAAATAACTGGACGGATTTTGGCTGTCTCTACGCCGACACTTTTCCTCTTACCAAATCTTTACTTCAAGAAAAGAATTTCTTGTTTAAGAGCAAGCACATTCCGATTTGGTTGTTTGTCGTGATTCCCGCGATGACAACTTTAATGTCAGGCGTAAAAGCATCAGCTGAATTCCTTCCAGCATTTTATCTGGCTTTTATCATTGTGCGTCTGATCGTTGTGGATCATTTGGACGACCTTAAGTATGTGTTTGCGTATAAAAAGATCTCGGATGCTTATCGCAAGGTGTGACAATTGGATTTGTTTGCAAATGATTTGAATAATGTACTATTTTAAATTATTTAAAAAATATCAATAATACTTAATTAATGATAATAAATATTTAAAATAAATGTTATCTAGATTCATCAAGGTGTGCAGGATGAACTCAAATGGCAGGCGTTAACTGAAGTGAAAATTAAGAAATGGAAGAAGCTCATTCAAGTCGTCCGAGATCAAGCATCATTGATTTCCAGTTACCAAAAACCGACGGAACTGGTGTTCGTCGGGAAATGCGTGCTGGTCTGTACACTCTTCGTTTTTGTGGTTTTGAACACCGCGTCCGGTGATCGATTGAGGAATTTCCATATAACATGGGCTAGCTATGCGATTCTTCACATTGGAAGGCTGTTTTTGAAAACTTGGACGGCTGAAAATATAACGAAGCAGGTTTGCAGAAAACACTAAAATTTTATTATTTAATTAAATTTTATTATTACAATTAACTAATTGTACTCAATATTGTTGTATATATAAAATTCTTTGGCTTTTTGCTAACTTTTCAGGAAGCCCGAGTAGCAAAATTATTAAGTTCCATCGACACCCAAAATCTGAGCAAAACTTGTGCTCTAGAGGTAAATCTGTTTATTTTCCGTTTAATAAAGAAACATATAATAATATTATTAAGATAAATTGTTATTGCCAATTAGGTAACTAATAATTATTGCACCTAAAGTTTGCTTGCGGAAATCTTGATTTTAGTTAAAATTCATCCATGATCTCATTATGCGAAGTCCAACTGTGATTTCCCTTGGGGGTTACATTGCTTTCAACAAAGGGCTCATGCTTTCGGTAATTATTTTATTTGAATTTTATAGAACTGTCGGCAATGATGAATAAACGATATTCTGATTTTCCTCCAGGTGTTTAATCAGACCGTGACGTACTTGATCGTTTTAATGCAGTTCGTTCAGAAATAGGATTTTAGCAGTCTCACACATTATCTTACTTAATTTCCGTGAATTATTCTAAAATAGATGGAAATTAATAATTTTAGTATGTAGTTATGCTTTTTGAAGCAACCGTCGTGAATAAACAATACTATTTATTCTCATCTATGCAATGTTATTTGTTCGTTTGTAATTTTTATAATCTATTGACGCCTTCGGGGTGCAACACCAATCCAAACATCAGCCGATACCTTGTATCGCTCATGCATGATATTTGATCTTACTAGTGGTAAATATTTATAACTCCCACAAAAAAGCCCTCATTGTACATAATACTTATTTCGACCAACAATAATACATTGTAAAAATAGAAGTTGGCTGAAGTTCAGTATAGGGCAGGGCCTATTTTGCAAGAAAAATGAAATAATATTTACGCGTATTGTAAAACAGGGTGCAATATTTTCTACATTCCAAGGCATAAATCGAAGTACCGCTAATTTAAAGTTCTCGAAACGCATATTCACATATTCTTCACAGCTTGAAGTAAAAGTACATTATTTTATATTTTTGTGTCATGAAGAAGGTGCTTAAAAATACTTGGATTCAGGATGTGAATAAAATGGAAATTAAGCCTGCGTGGTTGGGCTTGCCCCCGATTGATAATGAAGTAATACGCCCACATTTGAAACTTGCCGTCCGACTTTTGAAATACTTTGGAACCTGTCCACTCTCTTTTTCTGAGCGGCGGAAGCAAAAATATTATTTTCAGGTTTGCTCGGCCACCACGCTTATTTCTCTAGTTCCAGCCGTTTTCATCATTTGCACCTGGATTTTAGCGTTTACTAATTCAGTCTTGAAGAAACCATTACTTGGACTCCAGTAAGTGTTTTTGAATTTACGTCAATAAAATAAAAGTTTAGATATTTGATTGTTTATTAATGATACAATAATAATAATTAGAAGTTTACAGCAGCGCAAATAATTTTTGAACAAAAATGTATTCTTCTTTAAGTTTTAAGGAACCCATAGCCAGCTTCGAAACCTTCCTCCAAAATAATAGCAAACTTAACGAGTCAACAAAATCCGTAATTTTAGCCACCATTACAGTAGCATTAACGGTCATTCCTCTGACAAGATGCTCTGGATTTTTCTTTGGCTGGTACCATATTAATTTGCTAGCCCAATTCTTGAATGACTGGAGTCGATTTCATTGGGAATTCGACCGGACGTTCCTGGCCTACTTAAAGAACCAAAGGAAGAGCAACTATAAAAATTATTTTAGGATGGTGGTCTACGTTCATTATTCTATCATTATACTTGGGCCGTTTGGAATCATCTTTGGTTCCCAAACCTTCACACACGTGACGCCTGAATTGAGTCACATCATTTTTTCGCTTACGATTATGATTAGCATCCTGACGGTGGAAGCATTGGAAGATTTCAAGACGTTTTTCATGTTCCGATCTGTTTCGAATGCTTTTTATTTGGTAGTAAAAGATTTCAATCGAACTGAACTTCTCAAAAATTTTTCCTCATTTAATGTTTTTATTTTGAAATTAAATTTATTTTCAAGTATAATTTCTAAATTGTAATTTATTTAATTTTTGTGCTCTAATTGAAAAATGTGTGTGCAGGTAAAATCGGGAGTAGTCTTCACAACACAATGGCAATCCGTAGATGAAAGTATGGTGAAGAGTTGGCGAGATGTTATCACAATTATAAGAGAGCAATCCGTTCTCATGAACAAGTGCTTGGCATCCCGACAGCTTCTGCTGATTATGGAGCTCATTGTAATGTCCACAGTTACAACGTTTTTGATCCTCACAGCAGGTCTCGGAAGTCAACAAAGTCAGGTTTTCACATTACTCTGGATGATTTTAACTATTGGTGGGTGTTCCCGGATGTCGCTTAAGGCACGATTCGCAGAGAGAATCACTACAGCTGTAAGCAATTTGGTTTGGAAAAGTTATTATTATGCTTCGACTCTCGATGTTGTAAAACTTCAAATCTCGAAACGCTGTAATTTGTATCTAGGAAAGAGAACTTGCGACGATAATTTCGCAGGTGAATTGCGATCATGAGGACACAGCTACTGCCATTCAAGTAAGTGATATACAATTAAAAATGTGCTTGTTTTGAAATCATTGATAAAAATTATGGTCTAATGACATTACTCTAATGGGTCAATTTTAATGCAGTTAAAATTTGTGTACGACTTAATGGCAAATAATCCAACGGTTGTGGAATACGGAAGTTTTATTGTTTTTAACCGGAGGATTATCCTTACGGTATTTAATATTCCAATTAAAATGGTGACAGTTTTTTACATTATATGTCAGTACAATATTTCAGGTTAATAATTCCGTCCTGTTGTTTCCAGATATTCAACCAAGTGGTCACGTATCTAATTGTACTCATGCAATTTTCTCAGAAATGAATTTGAGATGCGGATTTAAGGCCTTAAGACATACAATTTACTTCTGTTGACAACAATATCAAAAATTTTGACATTTAAAAGTCAGGAATGGATGGATATATTCATCAATATTAAATACAACCACAAATCTTGAAACAGCAAATATTTTAATATTTAATTTTTATTTATTTGTAAAGGTTTTATTTCTTATTCTTTTTCCCATGTAAAGTTATGTTTAAACACAAATTGGAATGATTGTTGGAATAATTTTACATCAACATTTCTCCGTCGATTATCTATAGGGCTTTCATACGTTGGTACGTTTACAATAACTGCATGATTTCATTACTGTGAATATTCATAAAGTTTTCAGGGCTGATTGTGAGTACAAATCAAGTTTCGCTGATGAGAATGTGTTCTTCTAATTTAAGATTTATGAGGTTTATTAATAACCCATTTAATTTTAAAGTCGTTTTGAATTGTCAGGCAGGTTCACTTAAAACAATTTCAAACATGAAAAAGTTTACTGTCTTGTAATGTAAGGATTAAATTCAATTTCCATCAAACGTAGTGATATATTTATTTTAGGTTAATATTATTAGTAGTAATTATTAAGGAATTCAAATGCTTGTTTAACATACAAATACCAAAAACTCAAAACCAACTATACGTAATTGCATTTCGGGTTTATAAAACTACTTCGTAACTAATCCGCAGTAATCTGAATTCTCGATGAGAGTAAAATTGCTCATTAAAATATACAACTAAACTAACCCGAGCAATTCAAGTCGAAATTTGTTTGTCCAATCAATTTTAATATAATTACATATTCTTATGTACTATTGATTTCTCTCACAAATCACTTTAAGTCATTCAGTTTTAAAATAACACAGTTTGCGAAAAATTGATTGCTTCGGAGTTCTACTAAAATTGAAACGGATCACTTATCGTTAGTTCTTGGAATATAAGCAAGTTTTGAATATTCAATATTTTTCTACAAAATTAAACCGATAACCGAAGCAACTATTTAAAACCTGATCAACACCATCATTACAAATCGTCTCAAATCCTAAGTTCCTACATACGTAAATCAAATCTAGTCCAATCAACAGAGAGTCTATACAAGCTTGATGAGTTCCGGATATGCAATCACTAAGGAAGCACCTACAAATCTAAATATCACGTTCATGACAGCCGCCAAAGCCGTCATTAGTTTACAATTTATTTCAAAAAAGGCCAAAAATAGCAAAAGGAAAACACTCGGACGTGGTCCTTTATCTATGAAATTATTCTACATGGGTTTCTGGCTGAATGAATACTTGCTATTTTTGCCACTCTCATGGGATCACAAAAATCAAAAACCAGCACCGAGCCTGCGTCGAAAACACGTTTACGGCTGGTACTTCCAAATTTGTGCAGTATGCTTGTGTTTGCTGACATTAATGACGAGAACGATCCAGGCGCTGATAATTGTTCAGGTCAAAACGGACACAGAAGACATACTAAATGTAGTTTTTGGCGCTGCTTGCAGCCTCTTGATGTGTTTTGACTGTATCCTTCATGTGAACATTTCTCGGTGTAAAAATGACATTATTTGTTTTTACAATCGGTATTTAATTATGATAGGCGACTTAAAAGGTAGGAATGTTGAGCTGTAAAATTATCTTTGACAGTATAGCATTACTTACATACATTAATTACTTTACATTACATACATTTGTTCCAGGAAAATACCAACTAAGCTGTCCCACTTTAAGCCAATTTGAGCAGATTAAAATGGACAGAGTGGGAATAATTAGCTTCAACTTATTTTGTTTGGTACTCATTACGCAACCTGCTATAATCGTTGGGTTTTTTTCTTATCCAACACTTATGGTTACAATAACATCTCTAGTGGATACGACGTCACTAAATTCACTCGCTTGCTTCCTAATTTATTTATGTTCTGGGTTAATTTATGTCTACATAGAAGCGACCTTTGTTGGACATTTATTGGTGTATTCCTCACCTTGGATAGAAATTCTGTTCACATGGAAGGAATGGCTGCGAGAAATCAAGTAAGCCATGTACAGTAGTTATGTGTACTTTGTTGCAACCCAATAATTATTTATAAAAATTTGCGTTGAGTGCGAATTATTGTTCTATGTGCAGCTTATATCGTCAGTCATTCCAGACGAAAACTGAATTGTGTAATCCAAGAATCTTCCTGATTGTTTATCGCGAATGGCAAATCTTATTAACAAATGGGATGGCTGTCGTAAGCCTCATTTTGCATATGTTCAAATGGTCTTTCTCACTTTTCATAGTATTCGCTCTGTACTGTGTCATTAGGAGCACTGGTAGTATAGTAGTATTGTCACTTTTTTTGTGTTTAGTTGCGTCATCCAACTTGTACCTCTTTATTGACTTTATTGCTGATTTGACCAAAGAAAGTGAGAAAGTGCTTTGTAGCTGGGAGCAAAAGAAGCATTCACTGGAGTTTAGAAAATGTATGCGGAGTCTGCGCCCACTTAGATTCCACATTGGTTCAATGTACTACATCGACAGTGGCATGGTGCTTACAATGTTTAACATCATCGTGAACTGGTCAGTTACCTTACTCTTAGTGTGATTAATATGTGTTTCTGTAATACAAATAAACTAACAATAAGTACCGGTAAGGTTAAATATGAATTCATAATGTTGATGCACGCTCTCTCACAATGAGCCTACCTGTCTCTCTGCTTATCGTTAGTAGACAAATCATGTGATCTGGGATTAGCATCCATTTTAGAGCTTTGTGCACACCCATGTTCTGTAGCGTCAACGCGAATATTTATTTTTAGCCTTACAGCAAATGCTTTATTATTGCTATAGCATTATAAAATTATATATATAATTATTGCGAATACTGTGTGAAACCCCTAACGTTTGTATTTGCATGTCATATGTACATACATACTAGTTCGATTACAGAGTCCGCGATTGAGCACGATAAAGAGTGAAGCTCAAAATGGCGTTCTTAATAAAATGTTTTAATAAGGGAAATAATTGTTCCGATTATGGTTATTTAAATAAGAACCATAGAAACACCAAACAGCCACACATATAGCTTATCATTGCTCTTCGCATTCGCATTGTAACTTAAGCATTCATATTTTGTCTATGTAAAGTATTTCCGGATTATCCGTCCATGTTGAATTGGATTAACGAATTTCGTTCATTGTTAATTCATGACTTTTACAAGTTGTATAAATTTATAAGTTGTATTTAGACAACTTGTCAAACAAAACTTTTTTTGTTTTACAATCAGACAAATTTGTCTTTTTGTAAAATCAAATTTACAAAATTTGTAAGTCAACCCATCCAGCCACGATGTTTTCGTACAATAAATTATTATTTCTTCATAACTGAACTTACTTACACAAGCAATTTAAAATGTCAATTCGTTTGTGAATTCAATTTAAAGCAAGATTAAAAATATTCACGTGGACATTAAAATTTATAACTAAATCAACCCGAGCAATTTGAAGTCGAAATTAGTTTTCTAAAGCAACTTTAATATATTTGTATTAGTAATGATTTCGTTGCTTGTGCACGTTGTATTAAATTAATTTTACATACATTGCTAAAAATTATTAGTCCGATTTCTACTAAAGCGGAATCTGGTTTACTGATCGTGAAAGCTTAAAAATTAAGGCATTTGTCCATCCAAACTGCATTACACAAAATTTTAGCGTCAACTGAACTCATCATTTTAGAAGAGATCCCCTCCAAACTTCAGTTTATACAATCATAATGAGTACTGGGAAAGCAATTGCATCGAAAATACTTAGCAATGTAAATATCACGTTCATGACGGCCGCCAATGCCGCCATTAGTTTACAATTTATTTCAAAAACAAAAATTTCAAAACCAAAAAATAGCAAAAGGAAAACGCTCGGACTTGGCCCTTTATCCATGAAATTATTCTACATCGGTTTCTGGTTGAATGAATACTTGCTATTTATGCCACTCTCATGGGATCACAAAAACCACAAGCCATCAACGAGCCTGCGTCGAAAACACGTTTACGGCTGGTACTTCCAAATTTGTGCCGTATGCTCGTTTTTACTGGCAATATTAACAAGAACGATCCGGGCTTTGTTGCTTGGTCAACTAAAAACGGACACGGACTATCTAATCAATGTAATGGCCAGCTCTGCTTTCAGTCTAATGCTGTTTTTTAATTTCATCCTGAAAGTGAACATTTATCGTTGTAGAAGCGATATCGTTTATTTCTACAACCGGTATAAACTTATGATCAACAGCTTAAAAGGTACGAAATTTGACCTGTGCAGCATCCTTAATAATATTAAATATATGTATCTTAATTATAAATAAGTTACAACATATAGACACATCATCAAAATTGCTATCTTATTTTCACCAAAAACTGTTGTTACAGGAAACTATCAACTGAGCCGTCGCACTTTGAGTCAAAATGAGGAAATTCTAATGGACAGAGCAGGAATCATTAACCTTAACTTAGTTTGCTTATCGTTTGCTTCTCATGTTATCATACTGGTGGTGATGCTCTCGTATCCGACTCGTATGATTACAATATCTGTGGTGGACGCGACGTCACTAAATTCATTTGCTTTCTTCCTGGTTTATTTATGCTGTGGGTTAATGTATTTTTATATTGGGGTGACGTATATTGCACACTCACTTATTTATGCAGCACCCTGGATCGAAATTCTATTGACATGGAAGGAATGGTTGCAAGAAATGAAGTAAGTCATACGCAATAATCATACTACTTCGTTAAAAATTAATTGCATATGAAACGTGGCAGTTGTCTTTTTTTCAGCTTAAATCGTCATCCGTTCCAGACAAAAGCTGAATTTTCTACTCCAAAGAACTTGCTGATCGTTTATCGCCAATGGCAAATCCTGTTGAAAGACGGCATGACAATCCTGAGCCTGATTGTGCCTGTTTTCCAATGGTCTTTCTCACTTTCATTAATTTTGACTCTGTACGGCGCCATTAGAAGCACTGGTATAATAGTAATAGCGTCACTTTCTTGTTGCTTAGTTTGTTCAACCAATCTGTACCTCTTCATTGACTTTCTCGCTGATTTGACCAAAGAAAGCCAGAAAGTGCTCTGTAGCTGGAAACAAAAGAAACATTCGCTGCATTTTAAGAAATGCATGCGGAGTCTGCGTCCACTTAGATTCCACATTGGTTCAATGTATTACATCGACAATGGGATGGTGTTTAGAATGTTTAGCATTATCGTAAACTGGACGGTTACTTTACTCTTAGTGTAGTTTATAGTCGTCGATGTACAATGTCTTAGCCTTTACAATTGCAAAAGTGTCATAATGATAGTTGTGTATGTCATAACCCCGTACAATAAAATATATTTAAAACAATACTAATACAATGAAACATATAGATTTTGACATTACGTTTATTATCGGTGTCCGACCCAGAGTTGGCAATTTTGAAATGCCCTGCGATATATGCCTGCCCTCAAAAATGTGCCCGTGGGCATGCCCAAAATGC
>JAQGAK010000922.1:0-46619 GCA_034696945.1 Lipothrix lubbocki | reverse complement strand
GCAAAGTGATACTCTAAATGCACAACGCGCGTGAAACTCGAAGGAAATGAAAAAAAAATGATACTCTAAACACGGCACTCGTTTTGTCCAAATCAAAAGCATTTAGCCCTTCTATAGTTCCATACCTGCACGAAAACTTCACGAATTTGTCTTCCCCACTAATAAAAATGATTTTTCCGGAAATATGTGTAGACTTTTTAATTCTAAGATGTCATAAAAGCATAAAATACAATATTTAGAGAGAATTCATTACAAATACAAAAATTATTTCAAAAATCATAAACACTTTTATGACAAGTATAAGAATAAAAAGTGCAAGACTAAATTGCACGCTGGACCGGGAGATATTCGGGAGTTCAGGATTATCCAGCGAACGAGCGAACAAAAACCGATAAAAGCCCGAATTGCATATAAACCATGCGAACCGCAAGTCTGGTAATCCTTGATATTTTTAAAAAGTGCGCTATGTCCTAAACCACATGATTAGTAATGACAGCTCCATACAAAATAAGCAAGTAAGCAAAAGAGGTTATATATTAATCCACGTTCACCTTCAAATTCCATTTATTACACATCAAGAACGTCTCTGATGACAGTGAAGTGAACGACAGTCAGTGAATATAAATACATTATTATACATTACTTACAGATAGTTGCGTCTTCTTGCCTCAATTAAATTTAACTGTGTTGTGGCTATACCTGGGCGTTTTATTCCAAACTCATGTACTATGTTTAATGGATATTGCGTAGATCAAAGGGTAAGTCAATCTGTTCTCCTTCATTCTCTTCCAGAGGCACAAATAATTGCGCATATATTATATATTAAAGGAAAAGGCTCCAGAAAACTGCAGTTTCATATGTCGGCATATTGAAAAATTAAATTTACGCTTTAGTCAGTTGATGCATTCACAATTTACAAAATGCTTCATAATATGTTCATATATGTTGAGTTCTCTCTTCTCTTCAGATTCTTGTTGACATTATTGGTGATGTCACCCTATGTATAACACTTTTAAAACTCAAATAATTAAAATAATTAAATGCTGCATTAGTATGGTTTTCGGGTTCAAAATGACATTATTTACGTGTCACTTTTCGGTTTGGGATTATTTGTTTAATAAATTGTTATGTTTGTTCTATTATGTTGTATTATGTTCCATTATGTTCTATTAAGTTGTATAATGTTCTGTGTATTCTTATTTTATTATTCTTTATTTTCTATCCGAGGGATGATTGAACCCGTTCGTACGTAATAAATTACTGGACAGGTGTTAATGGAGTATGAAATGATATAATAATAAGGATTTAGCATTATTACTTTCCATCGTATGTGTTTTAGATCTGATTGTATTTAAAATTGCAAACTTTATGTTTGCAATCTACAAAGTCATATATGTATACTTATTTTTAGTACATAATTTAAACATATTTTGTATTTGGAAGTGCGCAGCATTTGTGTCAACTATATTCCGAAATTCTGAAACGCAATTTCCGTTGGAACACATTACTTAATTATATATAACCCATGGTCCTGCCACTGTAGAATGTGTAATTATATTTATCTTGATGAGTATTTGGTTAACTAAGCTTTTGTTTTGAAACGTGCTGAGAGAGGAAAGATTTTGTGAGGCAAACAACATTATATTGCCTATTTATGAAATGTGGGTTGGTTTGTTGACTCCTGGAAGCTCCTTGGTTTATGAGTTTGAGGCTATGTGTCATTCCTTATTTTTGTGCTGATTACAATATTTAGCTCTCAATAATTTCTGCTGAAATGCTGGTTGACTAATCGTTTAGAGGAAGGGATTGTCCTGGAATTTATTCATATCTTACTAACTCAGCCATAAAGGTTGGATAAGATGATATGAAGTTTACTTTAATACAAGTATAAGCAATAAAGAAAAAAAACAAAATGAGAAAAGCAAAGAGCTTTGATAAGATGAAGGCTTCTCAAGAAATTCGTTCTGATGTGGTAGGCAGTTTAGTAGTATTTTCAATTGTTTACAAAGTTCTTAACTATTGTGGGGAAATTACGATTACAAAAGCTATAGAGGCTTTACTAGGAAATCGGACACCAGAAGGTTGTGTAAATCCATCAGAGTTTTAATAAATAGTGTGAGCATAAAAGTCAATGTATCATGTACACTTGAGTTACTTATATATTACTACTAAAAGGATAATGTTTGAAGTTCAGTGAGCAAAATAATGAATCATCATCACATACATATGCGTGCTGCTTGCAATCCCATATAATCCCATTCCACTCTCCGGACGTTTTTCATTTGTAAATATATCAAATCTTACTGGCTGATACTCTATTTATTTAGCAAATGTCATGTGTATGACATTTAGTTAGTTTAGTTGTGTAGATGAATCAGTCACTTTAGTGCTTCCACTCTTTAGAGTTTAGAGAACATGATTCTGTCATGATGATATATTATTGTAGGGCGTTATCACTTAATAAAAATTTCATTACGGTGGTCGATACCATTTAATTTTAAGGAAAGTTCTTATTTTAAGGTTGATTGTGCTATAGATTGTCGATTACATTATCTCTCCACCAATTCCAAACTGAGTATATTTGTTTTTTATAATAATATCGATAAGCACACTCTTGGAAACAAAAGGTTGTCAGAGCTCATCGTGCGGAAATTATTTGTATTGTACGTTCAAGGGTGAGCTGCATGTAAATAAATAAGGTTTTTCACCCCTCTTTATAATTTCATTGAAAAATAAATACGAACAAGGTAACCACCTGATTCGGTTCTAAATTAAGGTCCACCTTTTATTTATTGAAAAAAATTTAATCCACGTTAATCAATTTAAATAATATGAGCTGAATTTTAATATCCATACATTCATTTTGATTTCAGATTACAACATCATAAAATTTTTGAAGACTATGTTAACGTCCTGGGGTTTGGGGAGAGGACCGGGAACAGTATTATTACTGTTGCCCTTTTTGTGCATTTCTTTCAATAGTCAGTTGTCTGGAGCGACGCTATCGTTCCAGCCGTCATTATTGCCTAATAAAGCCGAACGTATACAATATGACTTCCCCCTGGAAGAACAGACTGACGCCGTACACAGAAGCAAACGGGATGTGCATGCTGATGCTCCTCATCCTGGAGTTGTGAGCAATGCGGTAAATTTTTGATCAATTATTTAAACAATTATTAAAAAATGAAATATATAATTTAGCCGTAGTAAATATTTAAATTTGTATATTCTTTTAGCCGCTTTTGAGCATAAATTCCGTAATACTTCTCAAGGTTTGTAATGACAGCAATAAAACATTAACGATTTTGTTTTGTCTTCCTTTTTACAGACGTTGCTCAATGACTCACATAATTCCTTAATAGTCTACTGGGCTGGCAAAGATGTAATAATTTGCTTAGCCAAGGATGTGAACGCTAATTCATCGTCCACGTTGTACATTTCTAGAAACTACGGAGGGACATTCAATGATGCCACTGATCTCCTGAGTAAAAATATGACGGATGGGGGAAACCCTGTACTGGACAGTTTTTTCAGTCATCCGGCAAACAACGGCAAGGTTGGTAAAATATTGGGACTTGAATTTAAAGCATGCTATGATGCTTATTATTACTGAAGATTAACTATGATTATTAATATTCTTGTTTTTTTGCGATCATGCAGTTCATTTTTACTGATGTAACACATAATGTAATCTACACGACTGATAATTACGGAGCGGAGTTTCGAAGAACGAGTGTTCTTTTTGTCCCTGATGAGATAATATTTGATCCTTATGCTGAAGAAACAATCGTTGCTTTTGAGAAGAGCACCAGAGACAAACGGGTATGTAATTCATTATTTAGAATACCTTCGTGAATTTTTTATGTGATTTAAATTCACCTTGAATAATTCAGAAGTGAATAAATTAAGTAAATACTTTGTAATGAGCAATTAACTACGTCAGCCAAGAAAATTGATATTAATGGTTGAATAATCCATGTTTTAATTAAATAGTTATGGGTCTCCAAAGACTTCGGAATATCTTGGACCATGGTTCAAGAGTATGTGAAATCTGTTTCTTTTGACGAATCATCGCGCCCTGCCAAACTGTACATCCAGAGAGAAGATCCGGATGAAAAGTCGGCCGTGCTAACTTCAAACTCCACGTTTATTGAACATGGAGACGTAGAAGTAATTTTCTCTGAAGGGGATGAATTTGAAATCAAGGATGAATATATGTTTGCAACGAAAAGGGGTGTCAATGTAAGTTCCTCGCATGAAAGCAAGGTTGGAAATCTAGTTCATATTTCAAGCATCGTGTATTCGGCAAATGAGGATGGCTACCGAATTCATTAACTATAACTTATTTTTGTTCGGGATACCGCTAGACTTGAGCAATTTAAACACAATACACTGGGAAGCACCCTGAATTTCCAACTTGCTTTGATTATTTACCTAATACATTGATTAAGAAATTTGTTAAATTGACAACCACATGTTCTTGCGCAGGATACATTGGAGCTTTGGATTTCTTTCAAGCGTGGACCTTTTCTACATGCCCTATTTCCTACCCATACACCTATTAAGAATTATCATATTGCGGATGTTTTTGATGGCCAAGTAATTTATTTTTATTTCAAACTAATTATTAAAGCTTGATTCTTGGTAATCCGTGTCATCGTTTATTTCCTCATGGTATTTGGTTTTATAGATATTTGTGTGTATTACTCACGGAACTGGCATTTCAGACTTGTATGTGGGAAGTGCAAGTCAGTCTTCTGATACAATGGAAAATCCTCGGTTTTCGTTGTCACTGAGTGGCATTGTTTTCTTCAAACCGAATCTTACCTGGACGGGCTCTTGGATAAAGTAAGCGATTGTTTTAAGCTCTGTCAACGTATGTTTCTTCATTTCTTACATAAAAATAAAATAAATTACTGTTTGCATTTTGCAGTGACGTAACCGACGAACCATTTCTGGAACTTCATCGTATTGAAGGATTGAGAGGAGTCTACATTGCTAACGTTTTAAAGAACAGTAGCCAAGCTGGTAGAATTGATTTGAATGAAATAGTTACTAAGGTCACTTATGATAATGGCGGGGAATGGGAAGTGCTGAAACCGCCAGTTATCGACGACGATGGTCAACCAAATTATTGTCAATTTGTAAGTTAATCATACCGTGCAACTAAAGTTTCAGTGGGTTAAGCGATTGTTTCAAAATCTTTTAAAATGTATTGTCAATAAACTATAACAGACTTCACCAGGCAAGAATAGAGAAAATTGCTCACTTCATATTAACCAACGATTGAGTCAACTCTACCCGCTCACCCGAGCAGTGCCGATTCTTTCGAAAAAGTCTGCCATTGGAATTGTAATGGCTACCGGGACAGTAAATGATTCCCTGAAAGGTCACATGGGTGTTTTTCTATCTACTGACGGTGCCGTCACATGGAAACAGGTAGGGTCTTAACAACAGTAGAAAATTAACCTATAGTTAAATGTAGTTCTCGAAGCGTCATTAAATATTTGCTTATACATGGAATGATGGAATATTGAAACAATTTGTAATTTCAACATTTTTCTTGTACAGCTTCTGCAAGGAAATTATTTGTTTGGATTCGGAGATCATGGTGGTGTGATTGTGGCCGTGAAATTTTACAAGCTTGGCGATACTACTGATTCTCTGTTGTATTCCACTAATGAGGGGGAGTCATGGAATAAATATAAATTCTACAATGACAGTGTCCGGGTTCTGGGATTAATGACGCAACCCGGAGAAAATACAACAGTGTTTTTTGTATTTGGCTCACTTTCCAAGTCAAAGGGCGGAAAATCCAGCCATTCGTGGGTATTAATTAAGGTGGACCTTAACAACGCATTTGGTATGAAAGCTGATCTGTAGTATATTAGTCATATGACACCCTTTTAACTGTATCACAGCAAAGTAATTTTTCATTGTTCGAAATGAATCATAGGAGGCAAAAAGTGTGGACCAGAAGATTACAAATTATGGTCGCCATGGGACAGTAAACCCGGACGCGATTGCCTTTTGGGAAAGAAGGATCATTATGAACGTCGAATTCCATCTCATAGTTGCTTCAACGGAGAATCCTACGACCGACCAAAAAACTCCACGAAATGTTTATGCGATAGAATAGACTTTGAGTGGTGAGCGCACTGGTTTTTTTTCTTACCGTTAGTGTACTTGAGTAAGTTTAACACCACAAATAGTAAAACTTCACTTTTGGCTTTTGTTTCAGTGATTTCGGATACATTGAGGATGAACTGAACGGAAAAGTTTGCAAAAAGGATGTGTCGGACTTTAGTCCAGGTGTGAAACCTGAATGGTGCAGACCCGGGGATCGATTTTACAATGTTACTCGAGGTTATCGAAAAATTCCCGGAGATGAATGTGAGGGCGGTGATGTTTCAATGTTCCTTCCTGAGACCAAATCTTGCGCTGTATCCAATGAGACAGAGTTTATGCTTGTGGCGAAACGAGATTCTGTTTTGCGAATCGATTTGAATAATTTTAATCGATGTGAAGTTCTCCCTTTGCTGAATGTTCGTGCAGTCATCTCCATGGACTACGACATGCATACCCGACACATTTACTGGGCTGACGTAAATCGCGACAACATCATGCGATTGCGGTTAGATGGAAACAGTGAACCGGAAGTATTGGTGTCTACTGATTTGAAATCTGTGGAAGGATTAGCTTTTGATTGGATCGCAAAGAACCTGTATTATTGTGATGCAGCAAATTCCCGCATAGAGGTCATTCGTACGGATGTGAGAAGCATGGGAAGAATGAGGAAAGTAATTCTAGACAAATCTCATCTTGATAAACCTCGAGGACTTGTGGTTCATCCTGAAAAAGGATACATCTTTTGGACCGATTGGTCAAGCAACACACCATGCATTGGTCGGTCTTGGTTGGACGGCTCCAACGTTAAAAGAATTGTTGAAAATCCTGCCAACGCTGGTCAAGATACGCTACTCAAATGGCCCAATGGAATTGCAATTGACTATGAGAAGAACAGAATTTACTGGGTGGATGCCTTTTTGGACCACTTAGCCCATGCTGATTTCGATGGGAAGGATCTGAAGCTTTTCCTAAAACAAGATGCTCGACTGCGACACCCTTTTGCTGTCACCGTTTACAAGGATTTGATTTATTGGGATGATTGGAATACACATTCCATTTTTGCAACTCGGAAGAATGTGCAAGATCCTGCCAAGGAAGTATTCTTGGTTACAGCCAATCACACAAGGTTAATGGACTTGAAAATATACGGCCCTGGCCGACAGGAGGGAAGCAATGCGTGCTCAAATCATTCGTGCTCCCACCTTTGTTTAAGCCTACCAGATGGACATAATTTTACTTGTGATTGTCCAGACGGCTTGAAAAGAGTGGATGGAAATTGTGTTTGCCCAGATGGGAAGCCCACTGGTAAAAATGGCGAATGCAGCAGTTCCAATTGCGCTGGCAATTCTACCTTCAAATGCAAAAATGCATTCTGTATCCCAATTGGCTGGAAATGTGATGGTAAGAAAATATTTTTAATAAAAAATGGTCGCAGAATAAATTGTTGGATGACGTCTATCATCGACTTTCCTAGAATGTAGAAAATTTAATTTTTGGAATATTATTAATTGTAAATATTTGCTATTAGGTGACGATGACTGTGGCGATGATTCTGATGAAGACCCGAAAACTTGCGATCCCGCAAACAAATGCAATCCTGCACAGTTTAAGTGTGAGCTTGATGGTAAATGCATACCGGATGGCTGGCGTTGCGACTACGACAATGATTGCCAAGATGGATCCGATGAACAGAATTGTACTGCGTTGTATCCCGCTTGTGATAACCTTACTCACTTTCAATGTGCGAACAAGCGGTGTATTTTAAGCCGATGGAAATGCGACGGTAATTTTAACATTCCCCATGAGCTACCCTAGCTAGTTTCTGCCTATAAGTTTGGTCAACAATTTTATCCTTCTTATCGCTCTAATGGATTTCATATTTGTTTGAAAACAGGAGATAATGATTGCATAGACGGCTCCGACGAGGCTAACTGTACTTCCCTTGTCCCGGGTGGTTGCGCACTGAATGAATTTCAGTGTGCAACAAGTAGGCGGTGTATATCTGATCAGTGGAAGTAAGTGTGACAACTTTCTTCCTGAAGTATTTAGTATCCATCAAATTTGTTGTTCGACTGACAAATTTTGTGCTGTGTTTTACATTGGTTTTATTTCTCCAGATGCGATGGTGATAATGATTGTGCAGATTCGTCCGATGAGAAGGACTGCGACAATATTGCATGCCCAAGCTACAAATTCCATTGCAAAGAGAGCAATCAGTGTATAATGGAAAGTTGGCGATGCGACGGTACGCAAATTTTATTGTACATCCACGTGGGTCATTTTAAATGCCTGAGTTAACTTACAATAATACAATATTCTTATTTCTTATCTGAACAGGGGACAAAGATTGTAACTTAGGAGAAGACGAGCAAAACTGTACTGCGGCAGTAACGGAAGCTCCGCCTATTGATCCGTTTCCAACTGTAAGTCTTGCAAAATATTTATTGTAATAGTTAAAATAAATATGTTATAATCATTATTAATTGCTTTGTTTTTTTTTGAATTTGGGGTACTCAATATATGTATTCTTTTAACTTACATGAAACTATCACGCTTTCAGGGTGACTGCTCTGGGCTCAAACAGATGTTCCAATGCTTAAAAACCAAGAAATGCATTCCTACTGGTTGGAGATGTGATGGTCAATATGACTGTGGATCTGATGACCACACAGATGAAATGGGTTGCGAATCAGGTATGTAATTTACTACTTTGAATGGTAAATAAACAGTTTGATGGTAGAAATTATACCTACACTATACCTAAACGTTTATTTTGTAGAAACAACTCCCGACAGAATTCCAGCAGTAACTATTGCACCGCATCAAAAAACTTGCATGTTTGATAGTTGGCAATGCGGTTCCGGAGAATGTATTCAGTACGGCAGTGTTTGCGACGGGTATGCATACAAATGTTTCTTTGGTAAATTATTATTATTCTAGATAGTTTTGAATTTGTAATATTTCTAATTTGTAACTTAAGGTATCCAGATTGTTTTGACCAGTCCGATGAGAAGAATTGCCACGACAGTCAAGCCGGTTGCCCCACTGATCATGTGCGATGTGGCCTTTCCAAAGTCTGCGTTCTGAAATCTAAAATTTGCAACGGAGTCAAAGATTGTCCCAATAATGCTGATGAAAGTGCTTGTTTTTTGAGTATGTAGACATGAATTAAACATAAAATCATATGTATATATGATTTTTATATACGTCAAAAATGTGCCAACAATCGTGTCGTCGGTATTTATGTATTTTCCTTTCTGTAGGCAACGTAACCTCTGAGAATGCCTGTAACGCTGGCCAACATGCATGCGATGATAATTACTGCTTGCCCCTGTCCAAGGTGTGTAACGGCAAAAGCGATTGCATGGATGGAACGGATGAAATAAGCTGCCTCAATTTCAAGAGAGTTTATCAAGTCGATGGAATCCAAGTAAATCCAGAAGGGGTGGACGCGAGTGAAATCGATATAGAATGGTGGGTCAGCACCGACCTTGCCCGTCGAAATGATTTGTACTATATTCCTTCGTACTGTGAAGTCAAGTCAAAGGAGTGTTTCAATGTAACTGATAACAAAGAGAAATCGAAGTATAAATTCACTAACCTTCACCCGTACACACAATACAACGTCACAGTCTTCGTACGGCAAGATAAAAATACTTACCCTCCGTCCGTTTACAGACTTGTTAACACAATTGAATATGGTAAATAATTTAATTTCATGTAATACAAGTTATTTTTCTGTAAAGTACCAGTGATGGTAAATTATAAACGCGTAACAAAAATTATGTGTTTCAGAACCGAGTGAGCCCTATGGCTTAGAGCTTAAACAACCCAGTGTGGATGAATTATGTGCAAGCTGGAAAAAGCCTCACACTCCGAACGGCATCATTACACAATACACCTTACACTTCAGCCCACCTGCACAACCTGCAAGCGTAGTTTCCCTGAATGAAAGTATATGTCTTTCAAACAAACAGTCGGATCCTCCATTCCGTCCAGGGGTGACATATACGTTTTGGGTAAGTTTCATTGTCTTTAAATATCAGGAAAGATTTGTCTATCGTTATTTTAAGCTCTATAATTCAAAGTTATTCTGTGCCTACTCGGTGAATACAGGTTGTGGCTGAGAATTCAATGAGTAAAAGTCAACCTTCACCAGCCGTCACGCATGTTTTTAAAGGAGATGCTGGTAAAATTGGCAATGTCAAAACTACAGGTATGCACATACGTCAATTTTAATACTAGAAGCTACAACACTTTTTTATTTCCTTTTACTTTATTGTGAGCTGTTTGATCGTCATTCGATACCAATAAGATCTATATCTAATAGTAGTAAAATCTATAATTGACCATCAGATATTAAGGAAACCTCCGTAAAGTTGACATGGACCACGACAGGAAGCACATCTGGGCATCGTCAACGTTATAATGTGTCCATTACAATCTCCGACACCTCGTATCCTCTCCTTGTGTCGTTATTGGTCACAAATGATACTGCAGTGCAAGGTAATACAAACAAAGTTTGGAAGTTGTCTGTACATACATCAGCATATAATTATTAGGATGTCTAAAATGACTATATATTCCTTGACTTTAGTTGACAAACTTGCTCCGGGAACAACTTATGTTTTTGAAATTATTCCTATAAGTGAGGATGGGATTCGTGGAGCCTCTTTGAAAGGACAGTTTGTTACTAAAGGTTTGTTTTCCTAATCTTTTTCACAATTTTACAAGTTCTGGTATTCTGCATGTAAGAAACTATTGTAAGTTTCTTTTAATTTCCTTAGGCTCAAAGTTGTCTACTATTAATGGACTGAAAGCGTCGCCATTGAAAAATGCTACCAACGAATATCAAGTCTCGTGGAATGCCGCACAAAAGGGCTCCCCGAAATATGCTGTGTATTTTGGAAAGACAGTGGCGGAAATAGTGGAGAAAAGTAATACTCTAAACTTGATGGTGAACAGTAATAAACTTAATAACGACTCTCTCTGATAATACTATTGTTCGTTCACCTATGTTGCAGATGATCCAATTATAGTTTCTGGAGTTTCGACTGTACTGAAAAATCTTGAAGCTTGTGAAGATTATTTCGTGGATGTGGCCATCTATGAAAATTACATGGTAGGCCCATTGACTGAACAGCCAGTTTTGATAAAAACAGGTAATTAAACTTGAACTTAAATTAATGGTACTACATTAATTTTGTATGTGCTCTGTAGTTCCATAATTACACGCAATGCAAAATTTCGTTCTTTTTTCAGGTATGGATAAGCTAGCTCCTCCTAAACGACTACGAATCACAGACCCTCAGGACAAATTCGATGATGTTAAAGTTACTGTGGCTTGGGACTCACCCTGTCCTGTCATGGATGAAATGATTGGTTATAATGTAAATGACATACGTAATGGAAAGATTATTACAATGAGAGACTGTAGCACTCATATGTTTTACTTCCGTTTGATCAGATAACCCTTTTGGATGTTCGGTTGCACTACCAATTTGGGCTAAGCAATGTGTCCTACTCCAATAAATCGCACCTAGAACAACGGATAGACATACAATATGGTGGCCGTTATGAGTGAGTCCCATCGAAACAAACTTGATTTGATTTCATGAATTCTAAAAATGCTAACTTATCTCATCCTATTTTCATTGCAGGGTGACCGTAAGTACAAGCGCAGTCGGCGGACGAAAGTCTGCTCCTGTAATAGTCCAAGGGCCTGATATACCTTTTCCTCTTCGGGTTCGGCAGTGTATAGGTTGTACCTCACCTACCATTGTATGGGATCAGCCCGTATTACCCACAAAAGTTACAAAGAAGGGAAAGTGAGTTAAATTGTGCTTTTCAGTCTAAGAAGGGAAGTTCTTCTGGTACATGTAAACATATAATAATTCATTCTAATTACTATTTTCAGGTTTTCGTACGTAGTTTGGCTTTCACAAGATGAAAAGTTTAATAAGTACAGCGCTTTCCCCACCGATGACACCGTCTATCCATTCAAAGAAGTCTTAGATGAGGGAGTGTACTTTATTGCTGTCAGTATCAAAGATTCAGAAGGGTTAGAATCTCCGAGGTCTAGTCCAATCATCATTCAGGGTTTCGGTATGGAAACAAATAGTAAACCAAAGCTTGAAGCCATTACAAGTCATAATTATGTATGAGCTATCAGTACAACATCATTCGTTTTAATTCAGGTGCAGATCATAGTGCAGTAACCTTGGATGAACGATCTCTGGTTGGAATCGTCGTTACCGTCATCGTTGTGTTAGCGGTACTAATCGCTGCCTTGTCAGTATTTATCGTGAGGCACAAGAGGCTCCAAACATCTTTCCTAAACTTTGCAAGCAGTCACTATTCGACCCAGTCAGGGTCTGCAACGTTTCAGCAGAATCTTGGTAAGACGTTTAAGATTTTATTACTTTTAAAACTTGACATTCGTATTTTGTGTTAAACGTGATTATTTTTATTGTATAGAAGAGGAGCAAGACTCGCCAGTAATTCGCGGCTTTTCGGATGATGAACCACTCCTGGTGGCGTAGATAATGTACTTCCGCACTGGCATTTTTTACAACTTAACATTTACTCGCATTTCTTATCAATATGTAGGTAGAGACACGATTAGTTTTTACTGTTATCATAGTATAAGTACAGCTCATTTCCTTTTGAGCTAATAAATTTCGGTTATATTTTTAATCATTTAACCATTTTTAGAATATTCTTGTCGTCATATTGTATACAGTTTTTACCCTGTGTACCATTTATTTAAAAGTCAAGAATTTATGTATGAACTACACGTGTGATATGGGTGACATGATTTAAGAACTGATTTCCCTCTATACAAACCTTATTTAGCTTTGCTGTCAAGTATTTCCTTCCTTTGATTTAAATTAATGCAATTAAATTACACTTATACTACATTAACTATGTTCAAATTACTGATACGTTTTCTGGGAAAATGTCGATACAATTAGTTACTTATGCTGTGCACTGAATTCGACACCGAGTGAGTTTTTTTAGTACAGATTGATTAGTTATATTATTTTAGCCCTTTACTTTAAGCATTAACTTAATTACTTCAAGTGCTTTATGATTTTGAATTCACTGTTTTTACCTCACCTGAGGTCCTTTTGATTAAATGTATTTAATGTTTGAGAGAATGAGAGGTGCCAATATAAAATTTGGGAGCTACAGTATTTGATACACGGACTGGACAGCAAACGCTTGATTTTCAATCATTGAATAATGTTGTGATTAAATTGAAATACCTACTACTACTACATATATATTATGAATTAATGAAATTATTACGTTAGTAATAATTATTACGTTTCCAGTAAAACATGTTCTACTGGAGAGAACAAGTCATTTGGCTGAGACTAAATTAGCGATATCAGTAGTGGAATAAGTTGTTTAATAAGTTAATTTAATAAATAGTGATCATGTAATAATATGTGTAATAAATTAATGTTTATAAATGTTGGTGTTTGTTGTCCTATATATTTAACTTACCTGTTTGCTCCTCAATTTAAATGCTTCATGTATTTTCACACCCTCACCAACAACCAACAGAGTCGTCAATTTAATCAAATAAACTTTGTGTATAATTATAAATTCATCGCCTGACGTTTCTTATTAATTATTCGCACCTGTTCCATACATATTAATATTAAAATCATACACATGTGCTTGCGTTAAGGTAAGCACATTTTTTATTATTAAATTCGAATGGGTGGTGGAGATCTTGATCGTCTGATATTGTGGGTGGGTGGATTGTCATCAACAACAACAACAAGAAATGCGCGCGTGCACATTCAAAAACTTTGACGGTTTAAAGGCGGGCCGTTAAGTTTCAACTATTCAATCCTATTGTGCATTCATCTCTGCCGCAACTCTTTTGCCATTGCTCGTTCATCGTCCAATTTAGCTACCAAAACCAACGGAACGGGTATCCTGTGACCTTGACCTGTGACTACTACAAGCTACGTAGTTTATAATTAGTTTGAATTTCTGGGTCGTAGTATCTCTGTGCCCGATTTGTCAATTTCTAAGATCTCTGATATTAAGGAAAGTGTCTCTCATCCAACAACTCCAACTACTCCACCAACATATAATTACAACTCATTTTATCATTCGGGCAAGATGGATGGGGAATATTTGAAGGGATCCCCGAATTTTCAAAGCGACTTTCAACCTGACAGCAATCAAATATTACACAGCGAAACATTTGTTTCATCCACAGGTAATTGCCCTGTACAGTATGATATGAAATCAAAGTGCGCCCTGTATTTCATTTGGTATTATTTCTTGTGGTATTAATGTATTTCATTGATTTGTTGAACTCTCCCCAGAATTTCGAAAGACTAAAATAATAAAAGGATTGTTTTTTATATGTATAGATTTTTCGTCGGCAATAAATCAAGAGCAGTGGGATGCACTTGTTGATCGTGGAACGGGAACCAAGTCGATTGAAAGTAAATGGGAGAGAGAATCACTGTATCAGAACTTTGACCCTTTGGTCACCGCCCATGAGAAACGTCAAGCGATATCAACCAACATGGAACCACCAAGACTGAGGTCAGTATTTTTAGAATTTATTACTTTCATTAGTGTCGTAAATATTAGTAGGTGTATCTCTACTGAAACGGTTTAGGAATTTTGGATGGCAGTATAGTATAAATTCGTTCGTATTAGGAGATCAGTACAGATTTCGCATACCAGCCATCCGTCACAACTGACCTGGAGTAAGGAAAAATGTTATATTTTAAATTGAGTAGGTAGTGTGTTGTCTAAACAATTGTATGGTATGTGGTGCTGCAAAAAGTGGATGATGCTGGTGTGATTATACATTTAAATTATTAAAATTATGTTTATCGATGCTGTATTATGCATGCAGTGAGTTTTCTTGGACGATTGAATTCATGAGTTTATTGTTAGTCGTTGAGTAACGAAGTATACGTAGGTGGGTTAATGGTGCACGTTGTATGTTTAATTAGGGAGCACACTCAGTCTAACGAGTCAAGAAGAATTATTCAGCAGGAGCTGTCGCAGCTGATCCCCATGGGCACTCCAATATTAAACAAGGTAATTTCTCTTTTGTTTTATTTTACAACCTACAATCATGTATTATTTTGCTACCACCAAATATATAATCTTAGGATCATAGTGTCCACAACAGTAGTTGTCTAGTTCCCTCATATTCAACCACTTGGTGTGAAGACGTTTTTATTATAAGCATAGATGTAAGATTTTGTTAATGTTTGTGTTATAATAATATATATATCGTTCAATCATTTTAATTTTCAGAATCAAAATCAAGGGAGAATGAACATTCAGGAAGAGCCGTCGTGCCCTGAGACAGATCATAGTGCTAATGATAACGAAGAGTTCGTCTCAGTAATGAATAACAATGATTGGGATTTGTTGGTTGAACGTGGAAGTAGATCCCATCGTGAGAACAAATGGGAAAGAGAGTCCCTGTACCAAAAGTTTGATCCGCTAGTTTCTGCCAAGGATAGAAACCAGGCATTTTTGAACCACATGGAACGACTTGCTACCACGAGGTAATACATAATTACGATTGATTTTGTGAAATTGTTTTTCTTTATCTACTTTCGGAAGAACAACACAGAATGTTGTATTCCTTAAACCATACTCAAGAAATTTATGGTTTTTCCACAACGCGTTCAAATCTTCAAATGTACTGATAATGTGCAGCTTATTGTTGAGCTCATTTGGTTACAAAATGTATTTTGATTTTGCAGAGAGCAGTCTCCTTTAGATGAGTCGGCAGAATTCCCTCGGCATGATATATCTAAACTTATTCCCATCGAGACGCCACCACCAAACAAGGTAATTCTTCGCCCTCGTTTCCTTATTTACAATTCAAGTGGAAATTCGTTGAATAATATATGTATTTTGGCATGTGAACAGCACCCTGTGAGATTGACCGCTCGAGCTAAAGTTGCTATTACTGAGACTCAACCAAGTTGTGACGATGATAATTTTTTGGAGTCCATTGAACGGCCACATAACTTAGATGTACCTGTTGACGAATCTGAGGAAATCGAAATTGTACGTTATTAACCATAATAGGGATTATATTGATATCGCTAATTACACGTTCACATATAACTTACTGTTTTGTGGCGCACAACGCGTAAAAAATATTGATAACGTTCATGCACCAATAAATTAAAGTATTTGTAATTTCTAGACAAAACTCAAGGATGCATTAGAGAAACAAGCCAAAAGCTTCCATGACCAACTTCACCTGAGAGCTCTGCAACTGAAGGAAATTGAGGCTACTATAGTCGCCGCTGCCAAAAAACTCGAATCCCAACAACAGTCAAGGTGAGAGTAATACGCTATTCTCATGAAGGTTGGATTCCTTATATCTAATGTAATTGATGTGTTAAGTAAATATGTAATACGACCTTTGAAATTATAATTTCTAATTTTTGACAGTCGCGTCAAGAAGGAATACAAAAAATCGATTGCAACACTCGAAAATGAAATTGACAGAGTAAAAAGGCAAATAAATAGAGCTAGCCAAGACCGATCTAAAATTTTGGAAGAGCGCGACCTCGCAGCTGATGATTTGCGACGAGCTGAACTGGCCTTTTCGGATCTTCATGGGTACAAATATAAAATCCTTTATTTGGTTATATAAAATTACAAATTCAATTTTAACTGACTTTTTCTCAATTGATAGCAAATATGAAAAAGCAAAGCAACTTGTATCGAATTTCAAGAAGAATGAAGAAATCTTGAACAATCGATACGACGTCATGAAGCTAAAATTAGAGCATAGGGACGTGAAGCTAAAATACCTTCAAGATTCAGTTGAAGATGTTTTCCAACGGTATATAAATTACACTCACGTTTGTATTATCGAGTATCTATTATCAAATTCCAAAAACGTCTAATTGAGTTACCTCTTTTGAATGTAGGATGAAGTTGGACTATGAAACTCGAATCAAGTCTGAAGACGTGGAAGGAAACAGAATCCGTGCCCAACTTCGAAAACTGGAGCTTCGCATGAGTACAATCGAAAAAGACCTGCAGCAAAAAGAAAAGGAAAACTCGCAGCTAAGTGTCTTATGCGACGATCTGATTAAAGGTCGTAGAAATTAAATACTCTCGTTGGCAATTTACTTCTTACTCAATAATGTGCCTTAATCGAAATTAGCTCAAGAAACATCGAAGTAGTCCTGCTCTTTTTAATATGTAGTCACTTTTTATAAATTAGTATCTACTTATAATTTTAAGTTCGCCCTCTTCGAATTTCTCATTATTTCACTTATCGAATTCAATAATTTACCTCCAAACTCAGTATTTTTCTGCTAATCTACCTGTAAGCCTAATCAATAATGAAGTGTACAATGATTGTGTTTTTGCGAATAAAATTGTTCAAAGTGTAATTACCATAGTATACTTTTAAATCTCTATAAAACCCACTCTGCACAGAAGTTTTCCGATGCTACCACGGATGGATAAAATATCCAGATTCCATCTAAACTTACCTCTAATCTTAGAACATCTGATTCAGATCTGTAAGTTACTACAATCAGCGTCGCTCACAAAATAACGTTTAAATATTATAAGTTTTCTTTGTGCTGAGGATAGAAACAGTTTGTTTCTGAAAGCTCCACAATTAATAAATAAAAGCTTCCACGTAACCGTATAAAAATGAATGTATCTTTTAAATATTTAAATTAAACATCTTTTATCCTAAAAATTGCTGTCCCCAACTCTCTATAAAATATAAACAAAGGACAAGCTTCAACGTTCAGTAAGCTCCTACTATGGAAAAATTTTGATTCTCCAACACTAGAGACCACAACGGTTCTCTCAATCCGATGTCCTCCCGATCATTGATGCTGCCATCTGTGTGGATTTCAACCGCAATACTCCTCTAACTTCAACGACAATACTCCTTTTTGCGAGGGAAATAATAAAAAATACATTGCACTTACTTACCCATAACGTTACTCCCGTTTACAGAGATCACCACAGATCGAGATCCAGATCTCCGACGCAATAAAACCAAAATCAAAAGCTGATCTTAATTTTCCAGTCCGAGCATTCCTATATATTCAATTCAATGGCTTTATTTACATGTGCTATTCCTTGATCATCAGTACAACAACTTTGAAAACTGGAAACTATACCCTTAAGGATCCACATAAATTGTATAGCAAGAACATGACAGATCTCTCATAATTATCTATGAAGAAGGCCAGGGTTTAAAAAAGCAACTTTACAAATATTAAAGAATACTCTTTATTATTACATGCGATACCATGAGAATGAATATTTTTATCATGTGTTTACTCTTTATTACATGTAATATCATGAGAATGAATATTTTTATCCCGTGTGTTGAGCCGTGAGAATCGATGGAATGTACAGATAAATAATTATAATTAGTCTGTTTAATACTGTGGGAACATGGATAGCGCCTTTTTAAAATAAATGAAATCAAGATGGTAAAAATAATAAAGTTTATTCGGTTACACATGATCAATCGTCGTGGGTCAATCAATGGTTAAAAAGTTAATTGGCTTAAGTTTGGAGGTATAAAATAAAATAAAATAAAATGAAGGTGCTGGGTAAAATGATGTGAGGGGAAACTGGAAAGGAAAACATGGAATTTGACGTAAATGATAGGGGATTTTAGGATCGGATCGGGCATCGCGGGTCTCTCGGAGTGTCGGAGAAGTTAGGCTCTAATGTTGGTTTTTTGGATGAGAGCGGAGTGCTGGAGTCTGTGTATTGTGGACGGGCTCGGGATATGTAGGCACATGTTTGGAGATGGGCGCCCAAGGATTTAAAAGAGACTTCTCCCCCCTTCCCCCGATGATATGATCACCTCCCAACGATTTTCCCTGTGTGAAAAGTCCTCTTGGCTCCTGCTTTGGCCGGAGTTTGACTGCAGACGAGCAGAGCAGAGGAAAACCAAAAGCTCACAGATCATTACATGTTCAAGTGTGACAGATACAAGACTTGCACCTTTACATTCGGGCAACCTCTCTGCCTTTCAATCAATCAACACATACAAAAAACAGGTTAATACTACTATTATACATTTTTTCAATAATTTTACATATTTTTCCAACAATTCTAAATAAATCAGTACTCCATTAAATATCATACTCTCAGTACAGACAACGCAGACACAAAGATCCTTTTCTCATGTATTCCTTCCATTAAATTAATTGTACAGAACTCTATTCTATTAAATCATTCAAACTCTATATGTCACAAATATTCTCTCTCAAAAAAATTACTCTTTTCCAAAAAATATCAATATTTGACCATTGGAAAACCCGAGAAAATCAAATCACATATATATGAGCACTCCAGTTTTCATATATAGTTCTTCTTCTTCTCCGTCTTCTTCTTCTTCTTCGTTCTCGTCAAATTTCTATCTAATATTTAAATGTGACCCGCTTCTTGGAATCTACAAAAGTAAAACTGGAAAACTTCCGTTCCTCTTCTTTCCTTTTCTCTGTTGTTGTTCCAATTAATAGTCATTTTCCTGAAAATACGCAATCATTGATCGTATATAGTAACCTAGAAGAAGATTCTATAGTTGCAAAGAAAAAGAAAATTTGGAAGAAAAATTGGAATATTTGATTCTCTATATGGAAAAGGAGGAAATTCAGCTGTAGAAAACGAGTGTGAAGTCGGAAAATTGGAAAATCAGTGAAATAGTTTGTAGTTTGTAAATATATTGGTTTTATTGTATAATAAATAATATATAAAGGAAAATCTGTTGTTGAAAAATTGTCAAGCAATTTATCATCACCACATTTTGCAATAGTTTTCTATGTTTGGGATTCGAACCGTGTTAAATTCGGTTAATTTCCTAAAAGTTCCAAAACCAAGTTTTCTCCAGCATTGTAAATAAAAATTGCTATAATAAGTTGTTTTTGAATCCTCCGGTTGTCCGGTTCATGAGGAAATTTATGAAGGAAGGAGGATATGCCATTTGTTGTAAAAAAAATAGTAAATTGCTGATAGTCAGCAGTTTACATGGTTTTTGTTTGAACTAACAATTTCGGTGAGAGATTGAGTTTTGAGAGGAAGAGATTATTGGTGAAAATATTGACTGTAGAGCCACTTGACATTTGACACGATATCGTGTGTAATATCTCAAGGATCACCGCCAGCAGTGTCGGTTCTTTTCAAAGCGTTGTTATTGCACTCTACATGTTGTACTTAAATAGTCGTTTTCGACGACACTTTTTGATTCAAATATCGAGTATATTTATCCTGTGTCTACTTCGTCTGTACCGCTGAGTTGATCGCGAAAATTCGCAATTTGTCTGTGTTCGTTTATTTAACTTCGCTATTACTATATGTACGGAGTTCCGTCTGTGTGATTATTATTCCGCCGGGTTATATATTCTCATCAAGCGTTAATTGTCTGTGTGTCTTACTTAGATTATTTGTATTGACAACGTATTCTTGGAAGTAATCGGCCGACGGACGACCAACAACAACAACTGTTGTGGATAAAATAAAATCCCTTCAAACTACAAAAATTCTCGACAGATCCGTGTCTCTATAATTTCTCGTGGAAATCTCTTGTCTCAAAGAGTGGAAAAGTACGAGTGAATTTACGAATTCCAACCAGGGTCCTACTTTGTGGAAATTTAAAATTTGCTTAAAATTAGCAAAAACTTACAATTGTGCAAACACGGTTCTGTATGAATGATGGCATATATGGCTGAATCTAACGGGGCCAAACGTTCAAAGCTGGACGACGACACTGTAAACAACAGGGTAAGTAACTTGTCCTTTTAATTTTTTTATTTTCTGCATTCTGTAATATATGTTGCATTTAAGTACATGATCCCCATTGAACAGGTTAAAGTTTTCATACTTTTTAATGCCAAACAGCATCTTTGGCAAGTTGTAGAGATACAGGAGAGACGATAAAACTTATAATATATATGTATATTGGTCAATTTCGCGTGTGTGGTAATTGTCAACGTCAACAATCTGTTCTGTCGTTTCAAGAGATATATCTGCTATAAGTATAGTATAATATTCATTTTTAAAAGCAAGACCAGAAAATCTAGACTAAAATCTTTAATAACTTGGCTGCCGATTGCCAACAACACAGTCCCTTCGCGGAACTGTTTAATGAGTAAATCTTGTAATGATTCTTTATCTCGCAAGCACAGCCGAGAGAGATATTAGCAAACTCAACACATGACAATCGATGATAAAGCATTATTACTTAAAAAGCAAGGCTAGCGGTGAGAGCATTTCCCTCTCTCTCTCACACTTATTATTCCATTCAACCACTGGAAATTTGAATCAGCTCTTTTAATGTGTTATTGTGCCAAACTGCCAAGCTGTTAGAATTTTCATGTTGATTCTTCTCGGTCTGTAACAGTTTCCTCAGTATTGTTTTATAATACACACAGGCAGCTGCTTGAGCAATTGCCGCCTATTGTTAACTTCACCCTTAAAGATATTTATCTTCAGAGAGTCAACAAGCGGATCAGGCTCGTAAAACAGAAATCTCATTTAATTGCAGGTGTAGTGTAGGGGTTTGTCGTGTTTTATTAATAATAAATATTCTACCTGTTTTAACATTAATTCATCAGTCGCGTAATGAATCAGTTGGTGGTGATAAGTGTGGCATTAAGACAAGATAATAATGTGTCAACTATCAACCAGTTATAATAATAGGAGCGAAAATTATCTTTGCAGTCGTTATAATATCCCATGGCTGATGGCTAGACTACTACTATAGTAGGTAGTAAAACTATAAACTTGAAAGTGTTAATTGCTATTTCGTGCACTTACACAGGAGCTCAACCCTTATGTGTTCTGGACTGTATAGAAGAGGAGAATCTATTTAATCTCACATGAATATTCAGCAATAAAAATTTGACATAAAATCATAGTTGTGTGTATTATGTATAGGAAGGGAAATATTGGGTTGAATAATAGTTGTGTAGTAATCAACGAAATGTAATCATGAATGCTTTATAGAGAACATAATGATCCGCTATTTCGTTCAATCTCCACGAACTCCCATGAATGGATATTATGCTATAGTTTTAGCTGTTTTCTTCCGTGGACATATTACAAGTACATTTATATCTATATCCGGTTTCCTCATCATGCTCAGACAGAAATCTTTCGCCATAAATAATAAATACTAATTGAAATAATGTACAAACTATTTTTAGAGTGTGTAGATCTATTTGCTTCCGAAGTGTGTAGATATGATTAAGTCGTACAGGTTTATGTTCAAGCTTTTAGATTGGATCGACATGTAAAATTTAATGCTCGAGCTGAGAGTTGTTTGATGTGCATTGAGTAAATGTTTCTCTTTTCATAAATTGTTGTGGATTACGAGCTCGAAGGAGTTAGCATGTAGATTTGTCAAAAGGGAAATCAACTTTGGATTTTCACATCGTACTTACTTTTACGTAATTTCCCTTGACATTCTCATTCCATTCCACTCAAATACTCTCCATTAGTTATCAGGCATGAACAGTCATGTACACACGTCTACATTGAGGAGCTGGGTTGGCAATTGCGCTCGATTTGTTCTCAAATCGATCAACATAATTTGCCCAACTATAAACTTGGCAAGTGAATTGAGTCAAGATCTCATATCAACATTTATGTAGGCTACTAATCCCGATCTCAATTTACTTACGTCAATGTTTACATGGGGATTTTCCTCTCGGATAAAGTTATGTACTAAGCATTTAGGGAAATAACAGGTACTTAGACCTCGTCGTCGAAGCTTAAAATCGATTGTGTTGTAGTTGTGTATCTGTACATGTTATCAAATATAGTAACTCACTGTTCCAAACACGCACTGCACTGAACATTCTCATCAACAAATGAGCATCCATTATATGTGTTTCAAGGGAGTGCACGATGCACGAGTCCCGCAGTTTCTGACACATGTTCACGTCTCTGGAATCGGAATCCGTCATTTTTTTCAATAAAAATCTGTACCTCTGGATTTCTGCACTTGCACACGTTCATGTAGATACTTATGTTTATACTTGTTCTTGTCCTTATACTAGCTCATGTACTTATACAGATACTTGTTCATGTCCTAATATTAGTTCATGTACTTATACAGATACTCGTTCATGTACTTATACAGATACTCGTTCATATACTTATACAGATACTCGTTCATGTACTTATACAGATACTAGTTCATATACTTATACAGATACTAGTTCATATATCTACTTATACATATACTTGTTCATGCACTTATACTCGCTCATGTCGTAGAAGCTATTTCAACTTGTAGGACATTTTCCTTTACATTATTGTTTTAAGCATCATCGTGGCAGTTTCTGGGAAACTCCGGTAGCATATGTAGTATGTCTTATTTGCTACATTACAGCCTTTAAGAAGGGTGGAATGGTTAACGGTTCTTAAGAATGCTAAAAGTCTGTCGACTGACGAAGGGGTGTCGCAACAGCCATAACATCGGTTCTTGCCATTAAGGTTGACGGAGTGGAAGAATGAAGGGAAAAAAAGATTTTTATGCGTGCACTTGCGGGTAACAAATTGTATGGAGTTGCTTCTGTGATGAGCCAAGGAATAAATTCGTCATTGGACTGCGTCTCTCAGTCACTTTTAGTCACTTCACGATATATCCACAGTAGGTATAATGTTTACATTATACTACGTGATGTGTATCATACGAGATTGAGCACCTTTTTCTGGGAATTCCTGTAATCTTCATCACATTACTAATTGTAAGGAAAACGTCTTACTCACTTCCTAATGGATTCCTGTAATCTTGTGCAATTCTTCCATATCTCTCAGTTTGCCAGTAATCAAAAGTTATTGCCAAAATTATACATGTATTAGTTCACTTTACTGTACCGGTGATTTACGCTGATGGAAAGTTATTTGTAACCTAATAGCATTGAAGCAGATCCGTTGATTGGACATGTATCTTCTTTTTTTCACAACTACATAGTAGTTGTGTTGTAGTTGTATATAGTAGTTGCGGAGCGAATCCAGGAAGACGCAGTTACATACCAAGTTACAGCTAAAAAGCAATAATTTCTATACGGAATGTTTTAAGTAATAAAATTGGACGAGCTTTTTTGTACAACAGTAATGCAAATACATACTTTTACACATGTTACGTGTAGGGAGAAGGTACATTAGTTAAATGCGTTTATCGTTGCAGGGGATAATGTGCAAATGTCAAATATGTGTGTACGTAATTACGTATATATTTAAGTATATATAAGTATATAAGCATATAATATAAATAGGAAGTCGTCCATATCGTTGGCTGTTCCTCGTACTTACCATCGTCAGTACAGCAGTATGAATCTTGAGTCAAACTATAAGGTTGTCAGCAGTTTAAATCCCAATTGAAACTGTGCAGGTGGGCTCATAATTGTGAGCAGAAGTCATTACTGCCGAATCCTTGCTATGCTGATGACTAACAAACTACAACTTTACCGCCTTTTTCTATTTCTATTACACATACACACACACACACAAACACACACACATGCTTCTCCCTTCCTTAGTATATAACTTCTTTCTTATCCTCCTCCTCCTCCTCCTCTTGAAACTTCTATACAGATTTTTATTTCATATATGAGCTGTTCAAGTCAATGCGTTACGCATGTTAGAGTGACGGAAGTTGGCGAAATTGCATATTATCCTTCCTCTATGACCAACTGTCCGAGATTCGCCCAAAAAGTTTACACATCTGCTAATTATTCACAATCCTCTCTGTCTGACTCATATATGTTTCCTCATTGAAGTTTTATGAAGATGATATTAACACACTAAAGGATTTGTAAATTACCTATACAAAAGTATCGCCTTTTAGCCGTTAGGGTTGCAGTATATTGTATTTAGTATTATATTTGTGTGCTATAGGTTGTAACTTCCTTTGGACTCATTTTCTTGGAAGTGCACACTGCACCTGTCGTAATAATATAAAGAATAAGTGTTGGAAAATTCATAGGAACCGTCATCGCACTTTCTGGCCTCAAACTTATATATCGTATGTGTTATTTTGTATGATGTGAGGAATGGATATTGGTGTGGAGTTGTGGAGTTTACTCTTTTAAACAGAGAGAGAGACTGTCAAAGTCTCCTTAGTGTGTAGTGTAGTAATTGTTTTTATTAGTTTTCAATCCCAGAGGTCAAGTATAACCATTTGGAATTGACAATGCAGGTGGAGGTGTGCTTTTTTGAAACGAGGGCATATGGGTGTTGGTTCGTGTGAGCATGGTTGGAGGGAAAAGAAGTAAAATCACACCGACTTGAATATTATGGGTGCTATGGAGATATACATATGCACAGATTTACACGCGTAAATGAGATATGCATCTCTTTATAGACAAATGTAGTTTGTATATATACTGTATACTCAAGTATCTATTATCTATAGATCTAAATTTCTTTGTATATTGGTACAATACGATACAAAACAGTACAAGCTTTACATATATACCTAGATTGCATATAATATAAGTACATATATGTACATTCCCCGATAAACATGTGCATGTCAGTGAGCTTTAGTCAAAGCCAAATAAGAATAAATAAGTGAGGGTTGTTAAAAGTACGAAATTATGGTGGATGTTGTTCAGCAGAGCAGACCTTTGCATGACTAACAGTACAAGTTGAGTATGACTAGGAGGTGCAAAATTGAATTTGAAGAAACTTGGGATATCTTACTCTCATATATATGAGAGTAGATAGATACTTTTATATGTACATGTATCTAGGTAAACTTGAAAGTTTTGACACTTGTAGCACTTTGAGCTGTTGACATTTTCGTGTAGTAGTACAGATATATATGTAATACATATAAGTAGGTGTTTCCTACCGCTTCACATGTAAGTATAATAGTCACTTGACTCACGAAATTCCCTCAGCTCCTCTGTATCATCATCTCTTTTTGTCCCCGTATGTATGTAATAACTCGTCTAATCGTAAGTCTAAAACGGAAAAATTTGCATGCAATGCAAAATGCATAGATCCGCACACACTAGTAGTACTATAAGTAGTAGCTGCACACACATGCAATAGTGTTGGAGATCTTCACGTTTTAAGTCAAGTTTAAATCTATTAGCATGCATTGCCTTGAGAGGATTATGTGTTGTTATAACCTTTCAGGGAACTGTGTAAAACCATGTATTACATGTTTTTGTTTGTTGATTGTACAATAATACAGCAAGAGCAGAACGTTCTTGTTGTATAGGATTGTGTATCAGACAAAGCATTTTAAGATTGTGCATCTCTCATCTCTCTCTCTCTATCTTTCAACCTCTTCTTGTCCATTATACGGTTAATTCTTCTGGTACAGAATTACCGAAACAAAGCAGGATATACCTATACATATATATATATTTGAAATAGGGGGATGCACATGTTTTGCCCATGAGATGTTCCTTCAAAGTCACCATTCACATATAACATAAAGGATTGTTTGCTAACTTTATTAGCACTGCTAGGATCTCACACGAACAATGTTATGGAGTACTAAAAGTTTTGTTTGCATTTTCAAGTGTCTCCTTCTATCTTCTTCGTGTTCTTCTTGTTCTTCTACAACGTTAATATTAAAAGCTGTATACCTAAGATACACTCGCCGCTCTCCTGGAGATTAAATCACATTCGTCTTCTGATAATAGCACCTCTAATGCAATTTCCCTTTTTTATGTGCGCCCTGCCATTCCATTCATATTTAGATGACTACTGACTTGCGAGCCCCACAATATGAATGCACTTATAAGTATAAATGTATCTAGATACTGATTTTATGGCTCTCCTATATGTTTATATTAGGGAAGCCGCTGGTTTCGGGTTCATTTCCTCCAGAGCCTCGTTTTGTCTTTGTCTCTCGTAAATGGAATGAGGTATTTAACTTGTGTGTTGTTAAGCCGGGGGAGTGCGAGGGAATACAGACGACAAAACGATGAATCACTTGTTTTTCTCATTCTTGAGACTTTACTAGTACTATCCCCGCATCTCCATTTCAGGGAGTGGAGTCCCGTCGTCGATCAATTAATTCATTTTATGCTCTTCCATGTACACATATCTATAAGTATACATACATACATGCAAAAATTTACTACACAGGACGCAGATAGAAAGGCCGAACATAGAAAGAAAGACACGATGAAGTTACACATACATAGTCTGTGACAGTGGGAAAAATCTTCTGCTTATTGAATGTACAAGTCCAAACTTTGGTTATGTTGAAAACTTTTATTCCTATATACTTATATGTATATCCTCGCAGTTGAACAAATGAAAATGCAGGGAGATTCAAGACCAATCCAAACATCACACATTATACCTAAACCTACGTACCTTTAGAAAATTGTCAGTCTTATTTTAGACTGTTTATTTTTCTACAGGGCACGAGTAACTCCATACTCGTGTATGAACAGTTAACTCGATCTCAACTGAACCCCATTCGTACCACACCGGACTCGGGTACTTTTATATTCCGTTCGGGAATTTACTACCTGATACCCACGGAACCCATTCCCAAAGCTACCAGACAAATTAAACTAAATTTATATTTGCGTATATAGAGGAATAATGCAGAATCTGGTGTCTGGAAGAGTCGACTCTTGATCGGAGACTATGTATAATATGCAGTTCGGGATTTTTTGAAATGAAATACATTACAAATGTATGTATGGGGAAAAGGCGAAAAAATAAATGTAGATTTTACTGGTGGTAGTGGAATGGCGGAAAGGTAGTTGGTAGAGTATGATATGGCTGAAATGGCATAGTGGTGCATATGGAGTGGTGTGTGTGTGCAAGTGTGGAAGCACAAGGTTGGTGGAGCAAAGTTAGGAAATAAAAAGTTACATACGAGAGTTTTCCCCTCCTCTATACAAAAAGTTTAGCAGCTTCATGACATGGAACTCCCTGTGTAGCCGATTTGTGTGGATATGGATAGTATTTGTAATTATTTCTTTTTTGGGGGGAAAGAATGGAAGGGAAGGCGTAAAAGAAGAATGATTTTGTCAAAAGCCAGATATTAAAAAAGTTTTCGAATAAATAGAGAATTCAACGTTGCAGAGTATATAAGTGTAGGAGCAGAATAAGAGGAAGGATTTCCTCACTTTTCCTTAAATTCCATATAAATACATGTACTTACTTCTAACTTGAACATACGCGAGTCTACTTCTACCGCCATTAAGTCCTACTCTTTTTTATGAATCTATAAACTCGTGTCTTATATTATTAGATGAGCGGGCGTTGTATAAATAAGGAGAACGACCCTATACATATACTTATATATATATAAGGAGGCCGACCTTATATATGACAGTTCGCCTATATTGATATCGACTGGAAAGACGTGATGGGACATTTACAGAAGCAGATTGTTATAAGTAATTGGATTTGTTGGAAGAGCGTAACTGTATAAAAATGTTGTTATAATATGGGGGTCCCTTTTGGAATGCGTGTGGGTAAGTGTATCGGTGGCCGCATAAAATTTCCTCATATGTGACAAACTAGAGCATAACTTTCGATTAAAAAGCGTCCCGTACACCCGTACTCTACTATATACATATTTGTGTCGTAGCAAGAAGTCCTCTCTCAACTTTCCAAGAGTTTCCTGGGAGGGAGAAACACTTGATATGTGAGGATTTATGCATTAGTTACATGTGTGTGTGTGGAGAGAGAGAGACTGAGACGCTCCATTATACTTAAAGTGCCATAAGGCGCATTGGAGTCGAAGAATATTGGACAGGAATGGGTTGCCGGATGGTAGAGTAAAAATCTAACATGTTTTATGTATGACGGACTCAACAGTTGTTGTTGTTGTTGTTGCTGCTGCTGCTGCTGCCGTTGCTGTGCTGTTCCTCTTCTCTTCTGGCTGGTCCGCTCTGCTCTGACCCAATCTTTTTATGGACTTTTCTTATGGAGATGTTATTAAATGTCTCAGAGAGAGAGAGAGAGAAAGAGAGAGAGAGCTAGAGTAATGGCTCTTTGGTGGACGAGAGGGGAACGAGTTGCTCAATGTTCCACAGCCAAAAATGGTCATATCATAAAAGTTCTGCTAGCATACAGAATACTTGTTGTTCTTATGTATACAACAATATTTAGGTGAATAACAGTATCAAAGCAATAAGAGTGCATATAAAAACAATAGTGTAGTGTAAGTACTCAACAGTATACATATGTAAGTATTTGCATGCTTAAGACACTTAAGAGTAAGTCGATTGGGCAGGTTGGCAACACAAAATAATTGCGGAGTACTCACTTACACACACACACACACTTACACACAAGAAAGAAGACGACGACGACGAAGAAGAAGGGACAAGAAAGGATTCTAAACCGGAAATATTTAGCATGCAAATGAAAACGACTCAATTGGCAATAATTTTCCCTTTTTTAATACCTGGGAGCTCTGCAAGCACATGACCAAAGTCATAATTTATCTTGGAACTAGTCATTATTCGATTAGTATGACATGATACTTAATAGGCTTCCTAAAATATTGCCCTCCATTCCGCTCATTGCAAAATCCTGTCGCTCCATATAATAGTCCCGGGGCATCCGTCACGATATGGACTTGAAGGCTTGAGTATCTATAAGTATCTACATGCTACAATGTACATAACATATACAAGATTTTCTGCACAAATGTCTCAAGTCTGCATAGTAGTTCAATTGCTTTTCAGTTAGTTCAATAGCTTTTTAGTCTATGTGTGCATTTAATTCCTTAATGGGGTCTAGAGTGAATTGTTGTCATGTGTATAGCGGTGCATATAGCTGATCTACATTATAATAGACCTGTCTCAGGACTTGATTCATTCCGGCGTCTTATTACTATTAGGTATATACTATACAGCAATAACATAATATGAAATGGGATGAAAAATGGTTGATGTATGCATTTTTGTGATCTATATTATTATACAGTTATTGGGTATTTATTGGTGGGGACCGAGGGAGTAGGACCTGTTGATAAAAGACCTGAGAGTATATAGTTATAAAAACAAACACTTTGACGAAGAACATGCGAACAAATGAATAACGCACATATGAACAGATGAATAATGTATATGTGTATATGCATCTATCTACTATACTTATATAAATGAAATACACATATTTACTTTTATTATTATACGATGCGGACGTTGTTATATGAACTGCCATTATTACTATATGAGAGCATTCCGAACGTCCTAAGAAAAATATATACTTATATGAACTCATAAAAACACTGTACATACATAATAATATAAGAACGTACGGCTCCAAAGCTGTTTACTTTACTTACCCTATAGTACAATAAGTAAACATATATTGTATTTAATCATAGTAATGGAGTCTGGGATACTATCAGGCGATTGAGAGCAGTCTGTAATTTCCTTTATTTGTTACACACTAGTTAAATCGATGCAGTAGGTAATTGGGGATTATTAGGTGAAACTGTAACTCTTCTGGAGGGAATGCACAATAATGAACTGTATATATAATATTATGCACAACAAGTATGCATTCCTATATCTTGTATACCACAACAAGTTTGTATACGGATGTTATGCGAGTATCTCTGTGTATGTATGTACAACAAACGGACAGGCGAAAGAGAAGGTAATGGAAAGGAAAAGAAGGAAGGTATTATTGTATCAGTTGCAAATAATAATCGCAATGTATAAAAGAGTAGATTGTGAGTAAGTATAAAAAGGTTTCCTGCATCATTGCCTCCTTTCCAATTCCTTTTGATCTGACTGACTGACTGACTGAGTTCACAGATCCGTAATTTAAAAATTGCTTGTTATTTCACATATAAATGTAGCAGTAGTATAGTAGTAGCCTTGCTCTCCTATGTATATAGACTTGCTCATTGCTCCAATATCATTCACTTTTGTATTGTATCCCCCCTCTCGTAAATTCCGCAACTCTGACACGTATACTTTTACACTATACAATTGGGCTATCTATATAAGTATACTTATATAGTATCTATATACTTAAGTATAATTCTTTTAGGGCTGGTACTTCTTATGTATAACTAACTATCTATACCTATAAAGTAATTTGATTGCATTAGGCAAGGGGATTAATATTGGACACGTCACCTCATGCATAGGAGCTGCTACTATAGAAGAGCTTATGCATGCTCTGGACGTACATACATCCATAAATGAGCAATCCATGTGCAGAATTTGACTCCCTGTGATCCTTAATCTAGCGCTTGATCAGATTTTGGGTATTGGGCCTTTCACGTTTGCTATTATGTCTAATAGAGAAGGCAGTCGTTATTAACTGTAACTACATCAAAGCGTTGTGCTGCTCAAAGCGTAAGTTTTATTCATAGGTGCATAGAGAGGTGAATTCAGTCCAGTCACTAATTTCCTTCTAGAAATACCCTCTCGCTAAAAATGAATGCTGGTTTGGGTGGGCGTTGTCCAAAGAGATCCAAGAAATTTCTCTGATCTCCTCATCAACGACGAGCTTTTTTTATTTTATTTATTAATGCATGTAGGATCATATATATATATGCATATTATAATAATTATATGTATCATCTATGCATGTGTAATCAGGTATAAAAGCTATAATGTGTATGTACAATAAATATTTAATATATATAAGTTTTTAGCAGTGTGACTCTATACGCAAAAGGTTGATGCTAGTTTGTGAACTACTTCCATCCCCAGCTTTCAGCTGTTCTTGTACACACATGCACACACGCAAGAGCAGATTTGTTTTGATTGAGCGGAGGGAAGTGGACTATGTGTTTCACCTTTTTATAATCTGCCTAACTAAGTCAGCGTATGTAATTACATATGCTAGAAATGTATGTTCGTCACATATTTATGGTTGTATAACCAGCAACACACTGCACAAGAGGTTGTTAATGTCTTGTACTTGATAGCTCACATTTCAGTTGCCAAGTCTCTTATATTGTCAATAACAAATTTAAATAATTTTATGTTGTTGTCGTTGTACAGAAGGCATTTGGATTTCCAAGTAAATGTACTGTAATCCCTGTGAAACATGTTCTTTCGTACTTAAAATTCTGAGACGAGAGTTATATGTTGTGAGTGTATATACTTAAAGGTGGGCGACAACAGAGTTGAAATTTGAAATTGTAGTGAAATGATTGACTTGATAATTTTCACGATACTTTTCTTATTACACAGGAAAAATATCTCAAGTCTATATGTCTGAATTAATATATTCACACCAAGAAGTACAAAGAGGCGAGAAATAAAAATATTTGACGTTGGAGAGGTGCAATAAAATTGGCGTAATTATTTGTCTGTTTTTATGACTTTCGAACAACTCACTAGTATATGCTCTATACGTTGGAAAAAGTACGGAATTGTGAGGAATTGTACTGTCCTGTAGGTTTCGATTTGAATTTGAGCAGTGTGTAATATAATGCAAGTTTATGGAGAAGTTGAGAGGAGGAGTGGGAATCGTCTAGCTCCGTTCGGCCCAAGAAAAACATGCTAATTTGTGATAGAAATAAAGACTTTTATGATAACAAAAAAGGTTGAATACGTTTACTTTACTTTACGGCAGAACACAGGAGGAATTTGAGTGTATGACTTTCATCCCTTCCAGCCATACAATGATTCAGCTGAAAATCTCCACAATGCAATGAATGCTCACATGCTACTATAGCTATATTGCTTAGTGTGTCCATGCTTTTGGCAATTAATTCCATCAAGATTTATTATTGTCGAGCTTATTTTTATTCCACCATTTCCTTGTTCCAGGAGCACAAATGGAGCATGGTAATTTCCCTATATTTACTATAGTACTCATAAAAGGTATAAGCAATCACTGCATATATTATAAGTATGGATACTCCTAACTTACTGGATCTATATGGTAATTGCTATATTGTATATCTTGCATATGGCTATATACTACAGACACTATACACATAGAGTTCCCAATATATCAGAACACTTGTCAAGTTTAGAGAATAATAATAATATTCGTGTTTCTGAAAATAAAACTTTTAACTAATTAAGCATTTGTGTGGGCGAAGGTTGTTGTAATTATTGGGAGATTTTGCTTGTTGTACACGCCATCATCATATTGGAGCTACTCTTGACTGATGATTTATGGACATTTCGTGCAGTCTCAGCTATGTATTTGTATAAAAGCATAGGCAGAGGTAAAGAAACGCGGAGCAGTAAGGTAGGAAGGGATATTGTGGAGGATTTGAAGAAGTCCTTGTGAGGTGGAGGAAAAGTATTAGGTATAGTGTATGATGGAAGAAGAACTGGATTGTGTGAATAGGGCAGACTATTCTGGCAGACGAGAAAATGTATAGTAATCCCATTGTTACATCATCAGCTTCGGTGCAGTGGCCGATAGTCCATACAGCTATTATTATTACTACCTTGTGGATCCCTCTAATACTGACACTATCCTACTGGCTGGAAATGAGCTGAAACTGAACCTGTTGCCATAATTTAATGCAAATTTTTAGTTATGTTCTTGCAAAATGTGTTAGTCCAGATGCTCAGTCAGCGATGAGGGGATATGAGGAGTCATTCGACCCGTCTGCATATTTTCGCTTTCGCTATATATACCTAAAGGTAAGGTAGGTTTGTGGACTCTGACAGTAATAACAATAATAGTAAGTAATTCTCTGTGTTAGTGCAGTGGTTGTGCAGGCTTTACTGTTGTGAAGAATTACCCTCTCTTTTAATACGTTTATGTTTATGTGGGCTTCATGTCTATACCTACTTACTATCTATTATAATATAATATTTTCAGTATTTTGAAATATTTTAGCTAAAACGCCGAGCTTGCGTATGTATGAAAAGGCTTTAAAAAAGCATGATAATGTAAAGCATCTCTATAAATTACATAGGTATGTACGTGTGTACTAATAAGTAAGTATGTAATATGTAGTAGTATAGTATGTAAGTACATATATGATACAGTGAAGCGTTCTTCCTTCAAATTCTTTTTCATCATCCCTCGCTTTATGTTCTTCATCCTCTCATTCTTCTCCATGTTCATCATAGTAATATCCTCCTTCTCCGACTATCTGCAGGTATATACATCCATAGCTATGGGTTATTATTGCGATGAGAAAAAATCACTTTTGGTTTCAGACAGGTTTTAAGCTCCTCAACCACACGATTTCTTTTTGCCTAATAAGTAGGTGTGGGCTCTACCATTTTATTTTAGTGTAACTACCTTACTAACCTCGACATAAGTTTTTTTTCCTCTTTAATTCAATGCAAGAGTATTTTATCTGATGGACTTGGTAGCCGCTCTTGTCTCCGCACTTCTCTCATTTTCCTCACATTCTCCTTCTCCGTTTTGCTCCTCTACAGATATAAGAATAAGAATGCAACTGCAATATTATTATTTTGCTGTTATTTTCTATATTTCTATGTATTTTATATGTGTGATGTGTGATGGCAAGTCAAACTGAGCAAGCCTTCTTGTCATTTGTCCTGTGTGTAAAAGGCTGCTGCTGCTTCTTCTTCATCCATTGTCAAAGACAGCTATTATTATTGTGTGATGGGATACTACTCTCCTGTAAAGATTTTCTTTGGGCGCTCCTATAACGATTTTCCTTTTGGGCGCTGCTGCAATGATTTTGTTCAAGGCATTGCAACGACACTTGTCAAATCCTCCTGTGCCACAATTCCTGTCTCCTTCTCAGTATAGTTCCCCTGTGGTGTTGTAATGCATTTCTTCTTCTTCTTCTTACTACTATACTACTACTACTGCCTTGACAATGGTCAGTTTGTCCACTCCAGCTCCCAATCCCAATCATCTCTCCTTCGTCTTTTTCAAAGGGAACTGGTTATTGCATTCCTTATTTAATTTACAGCTCATCTTTATACTTGACCATATCTTATCGTTGTTATTATCATGCTCTTATTAGGTTTAGCAGATCCTTTATGATACTATATAGTCGTAGGAAAAAATGGACATAATGATAAAAACAGCTGTAAGCATGGTGGAATGTGTGTATTACACCACACGTTTTTAACCGACTCAGGATGCAAATGACGATGAGCTAGCTTGTGTGTAACACTTATTACGCCTTGCCGTCACTTAAATCATGCGTGTTACGAATATTTCTGGTGCATGCAAATGCATCCCCAACAATCCTTGTTACCCAAGTCGTCGGTGTTTATTATGATGGAATTTAAAGAATGACGTTTGGATTTGGAGGAAGAGGCATATAAATACAGATATACATAGGTACATACCATAGATTACATAGTACATACTACTTGACGCTTGGAATTTGTTTAGGAACGTAAACTTGGAATTTGTTTAGACATTCGTACTTATATTCTGTAGGATTTGTTTAGGAAAATGCATTCGGAATTTATTGGGGATAATCGTTCATCCTTGTTTGTTTACTATTTGCTTTTTCTGATATAAGTTGACTAATCTAGAAAATACACTTGCGTAATAGAGTTCTCTGTAAAGTGTCTAGGGTTGTTATCATTATTGATTACTTTACGTGCACTTGATATCACTACTACTTTTGATGTAACTCAATAAAATGGGTTCTCGGGAAAATGATCATAATAGACATACATAGATACTGATACCTTTTTCTACATGATGTAAACATATGGAAATTGAGATAGATAACTTTTTATACTTGGTCGACGCGATACACTGCATTAATGCATATATAATTATAATGGAATCAGTTGGAAGAAAATGTTTTGCAATAAATAGTAGTAAGTATATAGATATAGATACTTATAGATATAAGTATCTACATAAGCACAGTATAAGCATCTAGTATCTACATAAGCCCAGTATAAGCATCTAGTATCTACATAAGCACAGTATAAGCATCTAGTATCTACATAAGCACAGTATAAGTATCTAGTATCTACATAGGCACAGTATAAGTATCTATATAAGCACAGTAATATAACCTAATATATTAGGTATATATACCTTTTGACTTTGATACTCACTCACACAGGTGAATGCTATGTGCAGGCACTGTTCTTGTTACGTGACACTTTTAAGTGAATCAGTTTGTCAAGACAGGAGAGCATGTAGTATGTAATTTTATGGAGGAAGGCTATATATCCATATATATATGTGGCAATATGCAATGGTGGATAATTTTACACAAGGAGTTCTTTAGGAATTGCTTAAACGCACGCGGCTGTCATTTTTGTATGTATACTTTGTATGTATAGTATGGGCATATGTATATATACATACTTAAATAAGTATAGTATACCTGCATAGTAAGTAGATTGTAGTATATAGATGTATGCGGATTAAAACGTAAGCGTGAAAAAGTTGAGAGAGAGAGAGAGAGAGAGTGAGAGTAAAGGAGCGTGCGTTGGTTCCCAACGAATGATTCATGACTTACATGAATAAATACAGACTGCGGGCAATCTGTCAGGTCTGATGTTCCTCCAGCTTTCATGTATACTTGTTGTATACTCTTTTTTTCTTGTTTGTTATAGTTTACAGCAATGCCTTTGAAGCCTTTGTATAATAATAACTGATTTATAGCAATGCTAAATCATAATAGTTTCTTCAGAGTAATTCGAACACAGCTTCCCTCATCAATTGCTCCACAGTTTCTAATTAAAATCCTGGGAGTAATTTGGGAAAAAATGAAGGCAAAAAAATTAAAGGAGGAAAGAACGAACCAATGAGGGAAATAAGAAATAATGTTCTAGCTACATATTACTATAGGATCGGCTATGGGAATCCAAGCTCTATGCTGTATGTTTATCAATCTGCTGGTTCTGAGCTTTATCATTTAACAAGGACACGGGGAGTAAAGGACATTGAGAGCAAAACGCTCATTCTATTCCATGTACCTATATCTATGTATGTGGAGGAAATGTAATACAGTTTATTTTCCTTCGGCCCAACCTTTACTACTACAGTAAGACTCGAGCCTTTAGGTTGCTAATTACAATACAAGAAGCTGTACTATCGAGCGGTGCATTGAGACAGAACGGAAATTAAGGGAAGGAAAAAAATAGCCACAGGATCATTAGCACAGTGCACATAGGCATATAGGGACAGAGAGACAAGAAATCATTACAAAAGTATAGAAAACCGTAGGGCAATTATCAGCAGAAAATATAAGCAGGGCAAAGGAAAAATTGAGATCAGGCTCAGTTTCAGATTCTGACGTTTATGTCGATGCTCCGTTTCTGCTCGCAAATGTTTATTCCTATACTTCATTCCAATTCTGTCATCAATACCAACCGCAACGTTTTCATTTTGACGTAAGCCTCAATGTTTCATTCCAATTGTGTTGTTCTTGCTTTTAACTTCTCAACAGCGCGCTTGAATGCCTGAATCCAATCCTCTGCCGTCCTGTGGCTGTATATGGATTCTATACCTCAAAATATTTCATTCCTATTCCGTTGTTTACTCCAATTCTTTACAGTATTCCGATTCCGTTGTTTACTCCAATTCTTCATTTTAATTCCGCCGCTATTACATTACATACTCCAATATATGATCCATTCCCTTTCTTTTTATATCCTCATCTCTCTATATATGCCTAATTCCTATCTTTCATATTTATGAGGTCTATTTGTCTTTTTTTTATAAGTATACATACAGCTTTTGCTTCCATTCGGAGCAATGAATCTGCTTTGGTCAGATTTATCATCCAAATAATTACTTATGTTTGGTTATATTTGAAGTTAAAGAGCAAACACGTTTTTTATAGAATTATTTTTCGTGTATGTTTTGTATGATTAAATCTATAGATATAGAAAGATACATATAGTAATAACATAGCTGTGAGATTATAGAGTATTATAGAATTTTGTCTTCTTCCCATCATCAGGAAGATTCCCGGTTTAGTAGAAGATTTCCAGTTTAGAAGACGATTTCCAGTTTAGAAGACGATTTCCAGTTTACTAGACAATTTCCAGTTGAGTAGATGAGGAATAATTTTGTGAATGTGTGTAATTACAAAAAAGAGTAGTTTGTGAACTTCTCCTTTTTCTTCTTCTTCTTCATCATCTTCTTCTCCTTCTCTGTCCGTCATTTTTAGTTTAATAATTTCTATAGAGCCAAGCTCTATATTTACATGAACGATTCCTCATTGTCTAACGTGTCTGTCACTTATTGTTAAAACATACTTGACTCTCGATTTTACGTACGTGCAGAGTTTTTTTGTGGCTTGATTCATACAAACTATCTTTTATTTAAACCTGGGGATTACATGGAATGTGCGCCTACTATGTAGTTATTACTGGTGGATGGACTTGCTCCACAAGTTTTTCTTATTTCCTCGGTATAATATTATAATCGTATATTTATTGTTAGGGAAGATTCCAATTTGATTATAGTACTAGGCGCAAAGATGCGTGTAGTATTTATCTATATCTACGCTGTAGATACAAGTTTGAGTAAATGGAAGACTCTGGTTTTTATTTACAATATTTGAATATTCTCTTCTGATCAGGATGAAAATCCATTGTTTCCCTGACTATATTCTTGTATTGAGATTTGAAGGAGAGAGAGAGAGAGAGAAGTTGGTTGCTGTGGCTGGAGGGATAGTGATTATCGATAATAAAATCGCTAACAGAAAATATGATAATTATACTTGACAATGTGGAGCGTACACAATAAAAGAGTGGAAAGGCTTTTAAAAGGAATATAATCTGGCGTCCAATGTAATACACACAATATAAAAATATAATGTGTACATATAACAACCTACGAGAAATGTACAGAATGTAATATAAAGTGTAAAAACTAACAATAAGAGAGGTAATTTCGTTGGAAATAAGTGAGAAACAAGTTGTTTGAGAGCTTACATTTCTGCAGGGAATTATTCTGACGGTCTAATAAAGGAGAAGTTCAGTCATAAAGGTCGGAGTTATATGTTTAGTTTGACGTATGTACATGTAATGCATATACATGATACATACATGTATGTATCTCCATGTAATGTAGTCGAGGCTGGAAGTATACACAGATAGATTCCTGCTTTTCACAAGACCGTCGTCTACAAACTGTATACCCAGAGCGTTGAGTAATGAGGAGTTCATAAATTTCTTTAAAGTGTGTTCAAGTGTTTAGTGGATCTTTTTTCGTCAATGTAAATTCCTCCGGCATGTTGTATGTTTATAGTTGTAAGTATGTATCTAAGTGTGTAGAACTGCATACAAGTTATTTACATCCATGAAGTGTGTTTGTTTCTGCTAAAATGACCACATTATTAATAATACACTATATACATACGTGTACTACACAAGATTACAAGACCTCTTCTTGTTTGAGTTTCAATGACACATGATTAAATACTAAAGGTTTTTGTTCGTTTATTATTATGTGTATTTCTGTGGCGTGAGGATTTTTACAATAGGATTTTGACAAATTAAAGGAGAGTCTCAAGTTGGAATAAATACTCTTCTAGTATGTATGCATACTTGATGTGTAGTAATTATAGTATAAATACTTCTGTAATTGATTATTGTTGTTCTGACTTCTGACGTTGGCACTGAAAATAACGTTTTAATAAACTTTACATAAGTGTAAATATTACGGGTTTTGTGTTCTTACAACACAATTACAAGTATCTATGTATCTCTAGAGAGAGAGAGAGAGAGAGAGAGAGTTAGTAGAGAGTTAACTTAACAGTTTGCATATTATGTGATCCTTTGATCTCATCCCTTCACATTATGTCTTTATTTTAGCTTCCATACATTTACTTTTACATTTCATTTACATATATATTTACCTTTTGTAATAGCAATTATGTGTAGTTGAACGTCATGCAATGGCACATATAAACATGCAGCGTTAAAAAAAATTATTGTGCTTTTAACAGTGGCAGTGGCATTATATTCCAACATTTATGACTGAATCTGCTGTATGTAGATACCTATAGGATATTCTGATATGTGTCTACATACATGATAAAAGGACGGAATGGTTAACGCAGGAGTTTACATGACTTTATGTCTTTTTTCTGTAAGTATTAAATGCTGAATGGGGCAGTAGAATGCAGAAAGAAGTAATAAGTAGGGACGACGTTCCCTATATGCAGTAGCTGCAATTATTATGATGCTGTTAGCTGTTAGAGGTTTCGCATTTTCCCCTTGGTTGGGCCCTTTTACAAAGCACACTCATTTACTAAAACACACTTGTTTTTACATGAAAGCTCCTGCTCCGTCCTATTTCTTTCGCACATGAGTTGTAATAAAATCATTGACTTAAAAAAAAAGTTAAGTTCGTTTAGTTAAATTCGTAATATATGGAAGGCAAGACTGTGTAATAATAATGGATGGAGAATGCAGCATTTATATAATCAGACTGCATTTAACATCGTGCATAAGTAATTATATATGTAGTAATAGTACTTGAGGAATATTTTTAACATGGAATACTGCGCGTTTAACTATCTCTGTACTATAGTAGGAAAAATCTGTGCTTTAAAACCTGTGACTACAATAATACTGAACTTAACTTAAAATAACTCACACACTGAGGCTCTCACTTATTACTATGATTATTATTACTCACTGAGAGTGAGTGAGTGAGCACAGTGCACTTCTTGCTCAAGTGTTCAACCTTACGAGCAGTGAGTAAAACAGGTAGCGGCCTTATAAATAATAATGTAGCGTGATATGAATGTAAGTAATGTAGTTTTGCTATAGTACTAATGCTTTTTATATGTGTTATTTAAAGGGGGGAATTGCCAGTAAAGTTTGTGCACATTTTATCCATATTTTATAGTAATACTTGTCCTCTCTCTCTCTCTATCTCTGTTCATATTATTTTCGCTATACTTATTATTACATGAGCCGCGGCTCCAGTATAATTTGTTAGAGGCAATTATTTACGTGCATACTTGGCACGGCTCAGTTATCATTGCATTCAGCAAACTGAATATTTCAGGATGGGAAGTACCAGTCTTGTTTCCCTAGTTATACTTCCCCGAGCGAGCAAGAGAGCATGCATGTAGTATTTTAAACCACAAAGTAGATAAATCTTTCACACGAGATGAGATGAAGCAAGGCGAAACCTGGCAAGTATACTGTGGAAGTATAGGAGTGTACTACTACTGGAAGTATATTCTGTAGAATAGAAGTACACACGACGACTTTTACAAAGTCGGTTCTCGTATAAAGTATACACATTCATCTACTACATCCTCCTCCTCCTCCTCATCCTCCCGTCCCGCTCCTCTATCCGACAACTCCTCTCGCTCATCCTTCCCGTCCTGCCTATGTACACCGAATTACGGATTTTTTTACGAACCTTCCCTCTCATTTCTCTAGTATCGTATACATTTATCCCATCATTATATAGATATAAAAGTGCAATATTGGAGTATATGTAACAGCTTGGGATACTTATAGACCTGTAGCAGTATCTTATATCTTTTATTCTGTATTAACCGAAGTATATTCCCAAAGTTATAGAGCAGTTTCTTTAAAAAACCTCAGGAAAAGGATCAAATTTCCACGTTTGTGTGTTCGTCACAAAGTGAGCTCCGCTGGTTGAGCAGAGAAGAACGCACTTTGTAGATTTTTTTTCCTCCCGCGGATGTTTACGAGGAGAACACTTGATCATTATAGTCTTTTAATAGGTTTCGTATACAATACATCACAATGCGGAGACTGTATATTATATTGGCATGGATAAGCCTTGTTCTGTTGGAACATTTACAATATTATCCTATTTGCTCTCTCCTCTTTCCCCCTTTCATCAAGTACTTGTGTGTGTGTGTGTGTAGGTGAAAAATAAAGACGTTGTTTCAAAAACAAGGATTAATTTACTGTCTTTTAAGTGCAGAGCTGTTTAACTGGGAAATCTGTCAGTTTAAGTGATTGCTATAATCTTTAATGATTTCATGAACATTATATTGTGGTAGTTATAGAGCTGCTGTTGCGGGGTAGAGATTTTGACTAACTAGTATCTGTACTATATACTAGTAGCACCGCAGTTCTTTTTCGAATGAATACTTCTTCATTTTTTTCATGAATGCATACTCTCCTGATAATAATATATAAATGGGATTTGTCAGGTTGCCAAAGCGAATTTGCTCCTGTATAGTTAATTTGAAATGTGGTGGCATAGACGAAGGTATTTGCTTGAAATGGAGTGGATTTTGGTAGTCACTTCTCGAGTTAATTTCGGTGGTGCTCGATATCGTTTGGGGATCCGTTATTACTGTAACGATTAGCTGGAGACTTGGAGGATACCCTTTACACTCAGAATTGATTGGGTTATTTAGGAGAAGATACTAACGGTGACTGAAATTTTTTGCTCGTTTACGGGTATTTATTAAAGGATTGGACAATATATGGCTTTACACAGCATTAGCGAACATCGGAGCTTACTTTCTGCAAGGCTTGCTGGGACCATATCTGGATAGAAGCTACTACTACTATTACTACTACTACGACCACTACAACTATAAATGTATTATGGAGGGTGTAGAAAAGTCAGAAAAGAACATTGTAGAGAACATAAGTATAGCTGAGTTCCAACATTAAAATACTTGGGAAGATGTGTACACACGGGAGGCGCTTCGAACCTTCCACTTGGGCATCGTTAATTTAGAAAAGACATGAAAGGAGTGCTGTGTTTACACACATACATAGAGTTACATAAGCGGGAGAGATAGAGAACTTGCTGGAAGAAATGAGATGAGACGAGAGCTCTGTCCTATGTGGGTTCCATAGGTGTATGTATACACTCCCTGTCTGTTCTGTTTTCTCGGTTTGGAAGAGATGAAGAGAGTGGAGAAGGATTGTGTGATTGCACAAGTTGTAGTAGTAGTAGGTACAGTTGGTAGTAGTAGTTGTGGTAGTAGCAGGAGCGGGAGAAGTAGCAGGATTCGCAATAATTTCCTCTCACTCTTGTCGTCATTACTACCGAAGTAGTTGTTAAGTCCAGGAGGAGCATGGCGGTGTGTGTGTGTGTGTATTTGTGTGTATGTGTCTGTGTGTCTGTATAAATGTATTTATTTCCGACGGAATCTCATGCCCCTGCACCATGTTCCACCACATGTAATGACTATTCTTGTTACTTAGGGATTTAGTGAGTGGATTTATTGGAAGGTTCGGGACGCTCTTCCATAATGGTTGGCTGCACGGAAACCTGATATCATCCAGGATTTAATTGCCTGCTCCTCATATATATAGCAACCCGACTAGGGACTTTACTTTTACCCCAACTACATACAATAAACTTCAAACACATGCAAACAATAAGGTCATGTTTCTCTTCTGATGAACCAGCCAGTCAGTCGCACTCCTCTGCTGCATGGATTTACATGTTCTTCTACATCTGTATACATGCGATTTTCTCCATACTCAACACATTCAGTATTTCCGTCGATTCCCAACCGATATTATACTACATGAGCACGAGGCACAATGTGACTTTTAGATTTGCATGCGATGGCCTGTCATTAAATACTACATTTACTACTAGTAGTACATTTGGATACAAGTTTTATATTGTATGCATATTTTGCGGGAATATTTGTATTGTAATCATTGCTTTTGGTTTTGACTTTGGTATAATCATTATATGTGCAAGCAATTTCCTTTATTAAGCTCCAAGTATGTGGACATATATATTTACGAATGGAATTCCTCCTAATTTTCTCGTGTATCGGATCGGCAAGTTCAATCGACGGAATTTGAAATGACGTTATACAGCTTCCTGATCACCATAAGAGTTATAATTCAAGAAGTGGCTTTTATTATTTTGAATTCACCGGAATTCACTCTCTCGCTTCACCATATTACCCAATACGTTTCCCATACTTTTGTGCTAATGTATTTCGCAACGCATTATTTTCTCTCCGCTCTTCCAAATACATTTCCCAAGCTCTTCTACTAACTAAATACATTTCCCAAGCTGTTCCAAATATATTTCCAAAGCTGTTCCATCTAAATTTCCCTTATTGTTGGTAGGTTGTCAGGACGTAGAGTAGTGAGTGTATAGATGAATACGTGTGTGTGTGTGTGTGTGTGCTCACTCTGTTTCTCTATCTCTCTCCTCTCTCTGCTTATTTGTTCCTTTGCGTCGTCGTTATGTCTTGTTGTCAGCTCTCCTGCATTTACACACAGTTATTCTCGAAATACGGAGGAATTCAGCTTAGTTCGAATCAAATAAAGGGAAATGACTGTATAGCTATTCAAATAAATTCCCTTCCCTTTGTCTGGGAAGTTTACGCGGCGGCCGGCTGTATGCAGTTGATTTCGCAATCTCCCGACGACAGCATGAAATTGTCATTTTGTCATTCGTCTCCTCGTCTACTTCGTCTTTTCGCTCCTTCTGTATTCACTTTTCAGATACATTGTTCTTCTCTCCCATGTGTGTGTGTGTGAGTCTGTGAGAGTGTGTATAGATACATATATTATTGGGTCTTCGCCACCACGGAAAGAAGAATTAGAATTGCGAATGCTCCCCATGAAATTGAAATAGTTGGGTGAATCCTTGATAGTATCTCTTATATTAGCTCTGCTTCCCATCATATATGTCTTTCCACATGTCTATACTATTATACTTGCTACTGCTACTATTTATGGTCTATAGTGTGTCATACAATACTCTGTAGTATAGTCTGTGTAATTGATTTAAAAATTTAAAATTGGTTGTCGTGAAGTATAAAACCAGATTTCCTCAGAGGACTCCTCCTGACTCCTATTTTTCTTCTCTCTTTCTCTTCTGTACTTTTTGACTTGCAAAATATCGTTTAAGGTATATAACTAGTAAATTCTGACAGATTACTTTATGTCTCACCGCACCGTGGAAAGTGTCTAAATGACCTTTTCCACCCAAATATGGTTTTGGAGGATTTCGTGGGCAGGTTGATTCATCCATGTGGCAAGTATTTATGTATAATGAACGTTTTGATAATTTATTTCAATTCGTCCTCTCTTCTGTTGCTCCATGTCTCACCGCACTTTACACACATATGTATACACTATACATATAAGGTGTATAATAGTACAGATGGATAGAGATATATGTGTAGATACTTGTATATACTGTACTTATGCCTCATATTTCCATGCTTTGATGCCTTTTTGTATACATTATAATCATTCAAGCAGAAAGGAGTTGTCGTCTCTCCAACAATATAACTTACACTTGGATTTACAACGGCGGATATAGTCAACATGTACGATAGATACTTATATTCAATCTTGCAACAACACTCGTCGTCAGATGGCTTGATATTATAAATGTTGTTACTTATATGTGTCTCTCTGATGACTAACCATATTGTGGGAATATCCTTGCATTTATTTGTTTCCAAGTCAAATGAGAAATGGATGGTTGTGTGTGTGTGTGTGTGTGTGGATGGATGGTAAGGCGAGCCATTGGTTTTCCTATTGTATATCATCATACAGAAATTGTACAGATGAAAGATGGGCGAGAGATTTATCGAGAGACAGAAGAAATAGGTGGGTGTCGTACCGGCTCTCATCTCATTTCTTTAATTTCCAGCTGATGTGAAGGGAAAAAAATTCTATCTTAGCTCTCCGTGCCTTTATCTATATTAGGGCATAGGTGAGACGAAAGTCAAACAAGAAATGAGAAGAGAAATTCAAGTAGTGGTCGTCTTGTCATGTCTTTTTCTTTTTCTTCTTCTACTTCTATACTTGCTGTTCTTCTTGTCCTCTCCATAATCTCGTCAGCTCTAGAGTACAGAGCTATAGTATAGTATAATATAATAACAAGCTATTACTCTCTTCAGCGTCCACTACCCCTAAAAAGTTTTCCTTGACCGTCGTCAAGCAATTTGTATGTATGAGGTTGGTTTTATCTCACACTCTTGCACATTATTAAAGGCTGACTATAATGTTATGGAAATTCGATATTTCTTTGGCAAGGGGAAGCAAAATCTGGGAATTTTACGATCCATCGTAAATACATTGGAGATTTGTATTTCTTGAGAGCGGAATATATTTTGTTGTTTTTGGAAATGACATAGGAAAGTTATTACATTATTAAAAAATTACGCCACAAAAGATACACACAAACATGATCTGCACGGTGTAATGAGAGATTAAGAGATTTCACTATTTTCTGATGGGATTACCAATAATTAAATGTGATTACAGTTAATTATGCACTCAAGCTTAAGTTTTGCCATCGTGCACCACAACAACGCCTCTCACGTACAATATTTATCTTTTTTTTTGGTTCTAAGCATCTGGATCGAGGAACATGACGCTGTGTTCTTATGATACTTACAATAATATTACTCATGTAGGAAATATAATGCAATTAGGTAGATGCATAGAATGGAAACGTGTAATTACATGCATTGGATGCCCATGCAAATTGATTGTTTATCTCATGTATGTATCTAACTATGCTTGATATATGTATATAATTAGGGCAAATGTGATGGAGAAGAGGAAGAAGAAGAAGGAATGAAATAATATTGAAAAAATCTTCTTTAAGCTCAATTATAATTTTATTTAAAGAAAAATGAAACTTGAGCAATTGTTGCGATGAAA
>JAQGAK010000921.1:0-46620 GCA_034696945.1 Lipothrix lubbocki | reverse complement strand
AAATGAATAAATTACAGCGGGATAGGGTGGGCCAAAAACGCGTTTTTCTTGGAACGTGGTACTTGAATGGCCCCTATCTATTCTATTCTATTCTACAACATTCTCTGCTGTTATATTATCACAGGATAAGAGTATACTGCTCAATTGCTCAATGCTCAACCAACAAGAAGCTCAACTGCTGCATTTAAAATAGTAAAACGAGTATCTTCTAGTATACTATACACTACTAGTAGAGTATAATAGAATAGAGCAGCAGTGCATTTTTCGAGGAATTTAAATCAGAGGATGAAATTCATTGCGTCTGTTATGCCTATATACAGGCAATAAGAGTACATAATATTGCTCATCAGGCAAAATAATAAAAAGCGAACATACTGTTCATAAGGCAAAAGGCAATATAAGCCAAAGCCAACCAACATAGTGTTCGTGCTCATAAGGCAAAAGCGAGCATTATAGTGCTCATATGGGAATCTACTGTTTCACATTTCACAAAGCAAAGGCAAAGGCAATATATAAGAGAATATAATATAAGGTACATAAGGCAATAAGAGAGCATAGGGTTGATGTAGTGTAATAGACATTGCATATATTCCAGAGGAAGGAGATCACACACAGAGAAAAGAAGGAAATAAGGGAGAACGGAAGAAGAAGTTTAATCCACTGAAGAGAGTGGAAGACTTGGCGTTTAAAAGACTTAAGTATAATAGAATAGTAATATAGAAATTTATATTATTATTATTGGGAAGGGAAGCAGGACGCGTGAAGGAAAGACATTGCTGTTAAAGTTACGAACGAAAGCCTTAGAAAGAGCTTTTAACTACAGACACTAAAGTTAGGTCTACCACAAGGAATAATATAGCTCCACTGTGAATCTGACAGCTGTCTCCTCTTTTTGCAGCCACCCCTATATAACATGCCTAAAGGCTTTCCAACTTATATTAAGCACAAAAATTAAATTCGTTAAGCGTGAATTTCACTCTGCGGCTAACTGTGAATCACGAAACTTATTGGTGGATAGTTGAGCGATTTCAGGAATCCCATGTCGTGTTAACCATCATAGTTTTTCCGTAGCTCTACAAATCCTTCGTCGAATTTAGTCGGGGAGCTTCCTGTCAACTTACCGGTAAGCAACTATTTTATTTTCATTTTAACTCCGGCCGAGTGGATTTCGGTCCGATCATTTATACCCATTTGACATAAGCTTCGCTACGATCTGATCAGGCAAACAGGGTAGTTCAACCACGATATATTTACCATTTAGCCTCTCCGATATAGCACCGTCTGTCAACCTCTTAGGACTCCCACATTATTTTTACATCGTTTCGTGTCTTCATTTTGACACCCGAGTATTAAACACACTGCAGTTTAAACTTGTCAACGGAATCTGCAGATAGCTTAAGTTCCAAGTGCGGATGACTTCACTAATGTAGTTTTTGCGTCAGATTTCGGAGCGTTTATTGGTTTCATGAGTGCTGACTCAGATTTTATCGCATTTAATTATGCTAGAATTTACCGAATCTAATATTGTTAGTGGAATAATTCTTTTAAACAAAATTATTTTAGTTCAAAGAATTTAACTATTGTTTGTCGGGATTTAACGCAATTTAATATTGTTTGTCGGAATTTAGTGCAATGCAATATTGTTTGTCGAAATTTACCACAATGCTAATATTTTGTTTGCATGAATTTAACGCAATTTCATATTGTTTGTCAGAATTTACCGCGATGTAATAATGTTTGTCAGAATTTAGCGCAATTAAATATTTGTTTGTCAGAATTTAGCGCATTTAATATGGATTAGTGTGACTGAAGTGGAGATAATATGGTTGGACAAATTTAAGCGCATTAACTATACTGATGAGTAAGGAATGAGCATTAAGTAAACTGAGCAGCTCTCGCACACCATGCATTTCTGGCCGTTTGAGCATATGGATAATTTAACCGGCGATCAAAATTTTAATTTATGAATCCCAAAGGTCATTATTCCCAGATTGGGTTCAGGTAGGAGATGACAAAATGTGGATATTTCAGCATTTTCATCCCGGAGGATTTCTAGAGCTTTCTATTATATGTACAGATATTAAATATACGATCATGATCATGGTGAATGTGAGTTGCGGTGAAAGGATTACAATAATAATTATTACACCTTATTTTCCGCTGCTAAAAATGTTTATATAAATACAATGTGTACACACACACCAGTCACACATGCCTACATATTAGGATGATGGGGATGAAGAATCTGGATTTGCAAGCACGCCTTGCGAAAACTCTTACTTGTTCCTCTTGAAGCATGGCTATCATGGTTTACATGTGAGGATGCGTACTTTTATTTAATGGAGTAAATTGTAGTTTGAGCATATGCATCAAAACAAAAACCTGTTTTAGTTAAATTAACCTATATAAAACCACGGCTCTCCGATGGATCTGCTCGTACTTACGCAGCATTGATATACAACAGTCTGCTATTGGGCTTGGACTATAAACTTTAACCAACATGTTAGAGTAAAAAGCCAAACTATCATTTATAATAGTGAGGGGGATTTGTAATAATATAATTTCAATTGAAATCAGCAGCATGGTTGTTCTTACTACATTTAACATACTACCTCTATACACACACATATTGTATACACTCTTTGACTCAAAACTTTCCGGTGATTCGGCCTTATCTTCTGAATCCTAACTCTTTAAATGGCCCCAGTGCGAATTATAGTGAAATACTTTCAAGGATAGTCAATTGGACCGCATTTACTGCATTTATTACTATTTATTTTAATCTCAGCATATATACACTTATTACATTTTTATCATCTGTGTATGTGTTTAGTGTGTATGGTTTACTTCTAAAAAGTTACGGTTCGAATCAGTTCTCGTCGAAATTTAATCACACACATGCAGTATTTTCTATGTAACATAAAATTTACAGTTAGGAACATCCAACGTTTTTACGCCTTTCTATTTTTCTTTACCTTACTCAGCATAAGTTCAAGTCCATCGGCACTGTGAAATATACATAAGTGACAAGGTTTTCCAACGTTTGTACATTCTGTCAAATCAAAAGTGCATCGTTGCAATTATATATACACAAAAAGACTTTTTGAACTTTGGGGTAAGTAAGTATATAGGATTCCTGGGAAGAAAAATAGCATGTACTTTTTTATTTTTCTGAGAAATTTATAATCTCTTATTATGATACTTTTCTATGTATTTTTGAATTTGTACACGTAAATATAAATATATGTCCTTATAATACAAATTACATTAAATACACTATGTACTTGACTATGGTAGAAGTACTCTGATCGAAGTATAGTATATAAGTCGTTCCTATATTTACTTTTACTGAGAAACAGATTTTCAAGAGGATTAGGCGTCTGATTTGGGAACATGTATTTTCTTGAGGGGAAGGAAATTCTGTTATTGCTGTGAGCATGAAAATTCTTAAGGTTACTTTTAAAATTCAAGTGTGCTCATTAACACCGTCCTTTCTGATCAAATATTTTTATATAGCTTTAAAACACGTAGCTTTAGTACTTGCAGCTTTAATATTTTGTCGTGTAGCTTTTGCATTTGTCTCATAGCTTTAACATTTGTCTTGTATAGCTTTAACGTTTGACTTGTAGCTTTAACATTTGTATAGTTTTAATACTTGTAGCCTAAAATGCATACACTAACGACAAAAGTGCAACACAATTATTACAAGTATATTTAAACCAAAGGACTGTTGTCGATTGTCGACAGTCGGCTGTCTTCAATAATAATTTTTTTTACTGTAAGTTATACACGAAAGTATAAAAGTTTATATTTGACAGTTCCGCTGTTACTGCTTATTGCATTCACTTTTGACTTCTCAGCCTCTTCAAAGTTTTAATACGGCAAGTTTTTTCCCGATGTATTTTTTACTGCTTAACAATGCGCCATTTATAGATTATGGTTTTAGTTGGGTTTCAACTTCAAGTGTATTCTCTTGTATACATTGGGGACTAACCTACACAAAACAAGCTCATGAAAATATTTTGAAAGAAAATGTAGCACGAAGCTTTTATCAATAACCCCATTTTGACTGGTGTAGACAAATCATTCGAGTTTGAGTCCAAACTTTTTATTATCCATTGCACTCTCCGAGGTGACCATTAGATAAAAAGGTAAAACATCAAGGCATATATTGGCAGTCCATCCAGTAGACGGTCCGCATCGAAGACTAAAACTAATAGAGAAATAGAGAAACTGTCGTGTGTGGTAGAATTCTAATCGGTGCACACTGCAGCGTTCAATAACAAATTGACAATAATTACATGAGCGTACATATCCTCACTTTTTTCCCCTTTAATCATCAAGCGCACAACACGTGTATGTCTGTTATTGTGCACTAGACATATTACGCTCCATTAGGGAGCGAAATAATATATTACGCAGTTAGTATATTTAAGGTATCACTAAATTTTTGAAACCATTCATTTCGACAAAGATTATGAAGAGATAAGTTACAGCTGATGTAAGATTCATCTTCACTTCTGCTGTATTTATTATTAGTTGTGCCATTGGATTGGAACTGATGCCGTGCGGTTTTTCTTTAATCATTTACAGGTTCCTGATATCCTCGTGTTTCTACAATGACTTCTCACATGGATCATTTGGACATATTTCTGAATTCCAAGGAGACCCTGCTTAAGGACGAGACTTTCGACATTCTGGACGGGGTAACACCTGTGTTTAATTTTTCCGATGTAATAATACCAATTCAATACTCATTCTTGCTTTTACCGTGGCTTTTACCAGCTAAAGGTCATCTATTTATCTACAAATTTCCACACCACTGCTGCGTCTATATTTGTGTTGCTAATTTGCAGCTGTAATAATAAAAGCGGCATTAGGCATGGGAAGTACACTATTTTTATACCTTGATTTCCTTGTGTAATTGCAGGACAATTGGTGTTTGGACGAGGACAAATTTTTGGAGTCTATTCGTTATGGAGACAAAATCCCTGGAGATACCTTAGACGAGGTTGAGGTTGACACAACGGAGATCATAGATGTAGATAATTCGGACGTGATCTCTTATAACCTAACGGACGACGTTCTGTCACCGTGTTCAGCTTCTTCTGGTTCAGTATCGTCAGATCAGTATGAAGACCATAATCACAACGTTAAAGTGGTACAATTGGTTGGAATTCTGCCTGCTGGAGTCAAAGTTCGTGCTGGACATGTAAGTCACTTGTATAAGCGCATAACAGCAAATGTCCTTTTTGTAACTTTCTGTGTAGGCTTACAAACGTGCCCAGGTGTGTGCACAAGGATGAGAAAAATGAGAATACAATTACGGAAGTGCATGTGTGCACCTTTGTCAAGCTCAAATGTTTCGTTCCTTATTTTGTCATCCTGTATTTGTTATTAATCGATACACATGTTGAGATTTATGTGATTGTGAAACAGAAAAAATTAATGAAACTTATTATTATAAGTTAGCGAAACCTAGTTTCTTCTTATTAGTTAGCGAAGATGTCATTAGAAACTTTTCTTGTAAGAAGCTGATGATAAGAATAACGTCTTTTTTATTTCTGCTTTGAGTCACTTCCTAAAGATCATGATTAAATACAGTCGCTTGTTAAGCAAAACTTGTTACTCCTTATTCACTAGACTTTCTAGGTACTAAATACTGTTTTGTGACTTCCTTTTAGGCAATCCAAATACTGCAACCTGAAGAAATGGTAGAAGAGGAGGTAATGGATGCATCTCCTGCGAGTGCATCTGATCAAACAACATACCACGAGCTGAAGCTTTCAGGTTTGTTTGTTATAAAATTACTTTTGATGAAGTAACTACTTATTTTTTGGCAAGCTGGGCAGTGACATTGAGCCTAATCTATCCTCGCTTGCTTAATTAAACTTGTTCTGTCACTTACTTAGATGAGGAGAAACGTCTGCTTTCTAAAGAAGGAATAGCTTTACCCACCCATTACCCCCTGACGAAATTCGAGGAGAGAGAATTAAAACGTATTCGAAGGAAAATCCGCAACAAGATTTCTGCCCAAGATTCTCGCAAGCGCAAGAAGGAATACCTTGACAAGCTGCAACAAAAGTATGTCGGAGTTTATTATATGACATAGAATTATTTTTGGAAGGTTTTACAATGTGTTGCTCATTCATTGTCTTGCTTTACTTACACAGGGTCCAAGAAGTTGAAGAAGAAAAGACGAACTTAGCAAAGAAAGTTCGTTCGTTAGAAATCGCGAATTCCAAATTGTCTGCTCAAGTAAAGCGACTCCAAATTGCTCTTACTAATGCTACGAAAACCCCTCCACCAAGTACCAACCAAGGAGTCCAACACAGTGTTGTTCCAGCCGCAACTACACTGCTGGTGCTGATTCTATCTTTGGCCTTGGTTGTGCTTCCTACAGTGCAAAATAAAAAGCAGGCGGATGTCGAAAATGCCGTCATGTCTGCATTTGACGATTCGAATCCCAACACGTCATTACCTGGTAATAGAATACACATTTTTTTAAACTTTCTTGTAACGTTCGTATCCATTATTAACGTTCTTATATTCAGTAATTTCCGTCGGTAGTAATTTTAATTTGTGTTGCTTGGACAGGTCGTTCCAGAACAATGATGGGAGTCGGAGTGACAACCAACAAAGTGACTCGTCCCCCGTGCGACGACTGGAGCGAGGATATTGAACCTCTTGTGAAAATCCCACGTTTTTCATTCCAACATCCTGGACTGGACAAGTCCGGGTTCGGACTGCCAGGTCCGGCGATTTCCCACAATACACAGATGGGAACAAAAATGAATGGATTTACGAACGGACCATCATATTTGGACGACTTAACGGGTGAACTCGATGACTGAGTTTCATGTATCAGCATTCTAAAACATATACATACATACCTGTCAAGCAGGTGAGAAGCATGAAAACAGCTAAATCAAAGTGTTGTCAATTTTGTGCGTTTTTTTATGCAGGCAAAAGGTCCTGCTCTACGGTTTCTAATTAAGACAAAAGAAAATAACTTCCATAAACTATATTTATACATATTTGCATTGCAAGCTTTATTCTATAAAGTTTCTAATTAAGTTGTACGAAGTTGATTTGTTGTATGTATATAGGGAGCTCTTGGTGGTAGTATATATCTTTGGTTAGAATATTTTAGGTTGGAAATGTAAATAAATTCTCCTAATCCAATGGTATTGATACCTAGATAGCTTTTCAAGTTCTTTTAGCAAATCTTTACCGCTTCAATCAATGAAAACATGAACACTAGTCGCAGTTTTTATTAATAAAAAACTATCGGTCCATTTTTCTATTGCTCGAGAGCAAAGTTTGTTAAAATGTGAGGACTGAGGACGTGCTTGATTAGACTTTAAAAATATTTGCTACTCATCCTCCTACAAATGGTCAAAAAATGTGACTGTCTCAAACTTTAAATTTATTTTGTCAATGCTGTAGTTTACATTTCTGTACTTATAATCACACTTAAGTGTCTTAATACCTGCAAGTATATATAACAATTGAAACGTCTTATTCGTTGTCAAATCGTGAAGATCAGAGATTGCTGCTGTGTTAATGCTGCTCTATGTGCAATACATGAATCCGAGAAATTATTTATTTCTGTTAAAACCTTTCTCATGTTTATTATTTATAATGATATCAAAGAGAGTTATGAATGTTGAATCATGAATATATTCAGTATCTTGCTGCACCACGTGGATGCAATCATGCGAATAAAACTGAATTTAACCGACTATGACTATCAAAATTTTGTATTCACATTTATTTTCATAAATTGGCTGTTCGCAAAACTTAATCGCTTAAAAAGTTAAGTATATATTTCGATTTATTCATGAAATGAGTCATTCGCATTTTACTGTACTCATGAAATGGTTGATTGTGGTATTGTCCTAATCGTAAAGTAGTCGTATATAGCAAATGGTAACGCGAAGAATCGCACACGTTTTATACAATGTCATAGTTTAATTTTATTTCACCCCTCCTATCGCAGAGTGTACAAATATACGGGAGTGTGTAGTGCAGTGTGAAGCCAAGGAAATTCAATATTTGTTCGTAATTATGTAATTTAGTAGCTTCATGATAAGCATTTGATTATATTATTAGCTGATAAAAGTATTACACACGACTATTACAATGTAGTCATTGAAATATTCCAGCAGTGTTTTTGCGTTTTCGCACATCCATCGCTATATAATTTTGTAATGCTCTATAAAAATAATTATAAATAAAAGCTGGTGAGTAAAATTACGTGAGAGCTTTAAACTGCAGTAAATGACCGGTTTCTTCGTGCTCAAAATGTAGAGATATAGAGAGATTCGCTAAATATTCCGTCAGAATAAGTATATACATATTAACTTTATTTGTACCGACTGGGACTGTTATTATTAGCTTTTACACAATGCTGCAGACACAAAGATAGGAAATGATACATAAATCATAGTATTATACAAGTATACAACTTTTGTGTAGTCTTGCTCAACTAAATCTATTAACCAACTGTTATGAGCCAACTACTACACAGGACAGACTGAAAAGTAAATTATAACGTAATATTTCTTCGCTAAAATGTTATTTCAGCAATTTTAAATCCTGTATCTTAATATCCTATGTACAGATATAGGCATTTAAATTCTGACTCTATCAGCTAAGCCCTTTAAGCTCAAAGCCCGTAAAAGATCATCTTTTTATATTGGAGCAATTTCTATTAAAGTAGTTTCAAGGTAATGGTAATAACAACTTTGTAATTTTATATAAATAATAATTATTTTAGACTCATGAATAGGCCGGAGGTATTTTTTTCACATTTTAGTATACTTACGGTTAGTTAGCGTATTAAATTTTGTTCCAAACTTTTCTGCATAGCAGTGCGTGTCTAAAAAACTACCTACTTCTGAAATAATGAGTTCCATTCATATGTAATATAGGTCGAGATCGATGTATGTACTTTTTGCCCCTCTTTAATGCTAAAATAGAATTAAACGCTCATTACGCATAGGTTACGCAGGTATTGATGGCCCTTGTAAGTACAATCGTAAAAGTTATCAAAAGGATACTTGATCTATACTATGACGATGTGTTGTTGAACATGATTTCAGTGACCCAATTCATGTAACTTCTAACTCGAGTGTAAACACCAGGTAGCCTGCCGTCGCATCGCACTGTTCCGTAAGAGATTATCCCTATCAGCGTTGTCCTTCCATTGACTGTCACCATTAATGGTCCACCGGAATCTCCTTTGCAGCCGTCACGATTTTTCGCACCAGCACAGATCTATGGATTTAAAAGCATTAGGAGGTTTAGGATTTCATTGCGACATTTAATAACATTTTAATAACGGTCATGTTTCACTGGACAATTAGAAAAGTATGAAATGGAACTGCAATTAAAATATTTTTTTGAATATGACACATGAATTATATAAGTACTATATATGTTTGAAAGTATTTTGTCTGAAAGTAAATATCTGTACCAATTCGTTATACACAGTTTGCATTACCTGCAGTTCCGGAATAACCCTGACTCGCACCCGCATCAATGAACTCACGCATGTATCTCTAGGGATTAAAGGAATTTCAACTTTTTGTAAGATATTGAAGCTGGTTTGCATGCCATTGCCACCCCACCCAGCAATAAATGCTTTCCTGTTTCTGCTCGGCTCATCCAAGGTTGGATTAGCATGGATTCCTCCCGGAAGACAGATGGTCCCAATGGTTACTACAAATAATATCCACAGATACATTACAAAGAAATTACAAGGAAAAATGAGCGTAAAATCCACCGGCTGAGTAAAGTTCAAAGTTTTGGGGCAGATATGCTAGTACAGATATTTGCTATACATAGGCATACCAACTTTTACTTTACCTGAGAAGGCAACGTTTTTCTCCAGTTTGAGTAGTGCAATGTCATTTTTAATGACGGGCCGTTCCCTGAATTGCGGGTGATAAAATATTGACTTAACTCCTATGCTTTCCGCCCCATCCTCATCACTCTTGCTGATATCGTGTGCACCCACTCGGATGTGCGATCTGTCAAGACAAATAGTAGTAGGTAATAGTTAATAGTATATAGGTTATAGGTAATTTAAAAAATTTATTATAGTGCATAACATTTGTAATAAGACTTATATAATTGTACTGATTTCTTTTCACAAAGAGCTAAATTGAAGTCAAAAGTACCTGTTTCATCTATTAATATTCATAATGAGCCTTAAATTGCCTTATCTTACATGTTTCTTGGGCGGTGGAAGCTGTCGACGACGCAATGTGCTGCTGTTATAACCCATTGATCTGAGATGAGAGCTCCTCCACATATTATCTGCGGTCCATGTGGAGCTGTGTACCATTGAGCATGAATCACGATTTCATAAACAGTTAAAAAAAGTAAATAGAGACATTATGGTAAATCATGAACGAAACGATTACTTTTACATGTTGTTATTATTACTCTGAATGGCAATCGCAGCTATCCAGGGAAATTCCTCTCGAGCGGCATTGTAGCCTCCGTGTATTCTGGACGGCAGAGATGTACCACAGAGTTCATCGGCCTGAAGAATAAAAAATGCCGCAATGAGTAAATATTGTAATACATAAAGGATGTTACTTATAATTGATGCATAATTGAAGTATACTAGAAGCTTTATATAGTTATATTTTTTTGTATATTTAAAAATCCTTGATTAGTATACAGATAAAGAGTAACAAACAAAAAATGTCTTACTACATATGTAAAATTCGTAGCTTCAAATCTTTTTGGCTGCTCCTGCTCTTCAGCCTTAGGGTTGTAGTTCTTAAAAGTGGTGGGTAAGACGGGTGCATGAGATCGAGTGCTAGTAACTTCCTTGTTGGGTTTCGGTTTCCGGGAACGGTCGTTGCAAATAGCATCATCACACCACACTAAAGGATCACCGGAGCTAGTGAATCCGCATGAGCGTGCTTGGAGTAATTTAATCTTCCATTGATTCGGAGCTTCCAGAAGTTCAAATAAAGAGGGACAAAGGTCAAGAGGAATGCAAAGTTTATCACAATTGACTGGTTTGGCAGTTATAGGTCTGGAATAGTCTGTAGCACCTTCTTCAGCAGAAGAGTTACGATCTCCCGATATCTTTCCCGCATCCCCCGGAAATATTATACCTACAATTTACAACTGTTTATGTAATGTCTATAGAAATTGTGTGAATATGTCTATAGGAACTCATAATTATTATGAATCAACTTAATGTTTACTATGAGTGCTTAATGTAAGTGTAAGACAATCATAAAATTAAAGGAAACAAACTAAAAAGAATGAAAATAGAAAAAACCTTGTGTAAAGACGAAACAGGGGAAATAAGAGAATGCAATAATTACTATTGCAATAATTTTATTATCCAGCAGTAACATTTTCGTTCCTAATCATTTGTGTATATTTTATAATTAGTTACATGAATGAGCTCTGAATCCATGACTAATGATTTTTCTATTCTAGTAATATCAACAGCTTCAATAAATTCCTGTATGCTTTACATGAATTTCCCCACATCTGTTGTTCTTTCTCATGGATTCTGAGGTACACCAGCAAAATACACAATACACCTGAGCTTGAGCATAAAGAGGTTGCCATTTGCGAAAGCTTATAAGATATGCACTCATATAGACTTCATGCAATCTCAGGTGTGAACTTGTGTGCTTAAATGTACAAAGATACAAAGAAGGAAACTTGCACAAAAAATAATATTACTGTAGGGCAAATTTCTCGACCCCCGTGTGATCGTTCTTGATGGCTTCTGGATTGCCATTCCATTGTGTATTTGCCGTACAGGTGTGTATATTATTATTAGGTATATGTGGATTTGCTTGTATTACATAGATGTAAAAAATGTTGGGGATTAAAGGATTAATAATCTATTGCGATGAAGATCCTATACCAGAAAAGATCCCATATATCGATGTTCCTACGCATAAACTATATAAAAGCTATAGACAGCATTTCAACACAAATATTGTGCTATTATACATTGTTTTCCCACGTCTTGTCTTGGCGTAATAGGACAAAGTAAACATGGTTTTTATGCTTTGTTTGTCTCTCCTATACGCGAATTCCCAATCACCTTTATTGCAAGTTAGCAAAGTTCCAAACTGCGTCTAAAATGCTTCCTTATCAATTATTATTCTGATTGATGCTTTATTTACTGATGTACTTGTAATTCCAGTTGCGTTTAGTATGTCCGTTGATTGGATTTAATTTATTAACAATAAAAAGTTTTTTTTTATTTCTTGTTGTTTGTGATGCAAAATCAAAACAAAAGCTGTCGTGTCACGAATACCACATTAATACTTTATCAAAATATAGTCTATCGATTCCGACGTATTAGTAAGTTTTGAAGGCGCTGAATTTGTACAGATAATCGAATATAATATCGTACTAAATAATCTGGAAATAGGCAACGTCAATAATTAGAAGGAACTCTCTGGAAGCATTTTCGAGTAGTGCTACATAGATACGAAACAATACAAGACAACATTTCCACAAATTTGTAGCAGTTATGATTATGAGAAGATATTTGAACAAATATGGCTTGCATCATTAATATTCTTAAATTATCTTAGATTGACATGAATGAAAGGACAGGTACATAATAAATAGGAAAATAGGAAATAACAACTACTACAGCAACATATATATACACATACATACCAAAGGAATTAAAACTCAATGAATTAATGTTAACAAATCCTTATGTTTCTTCCAAATCTCATTTAACATCATATACAACATGCAAGTATTAACATTTTAACATCGTAAAACTGCGATCTTATACTGTATTATACATGATAAACACTGCGCCCTAACAACGTAACTATTTCATAATGTTTACACAATTTTACATCCAAATAACTTTTGGAATACATAATGTTCACGTCACGTCTATTATTTACAAATAGTGTCCGTACGTTTTGCTTCTCACAGCCAAGTCCGTTATACGTTTTAATTATTTAATGTATGTTCATTTACATTTACGTATTCTCATTCACACTAAGAAACTCATTTGACAAAATAATTGTGCACAACATTCTGTACGTCGTTAAAATTGCAAAATTATTTAGGCTTTCATTCGTGTAAATAATAGCATTCGATATGATCTGGATTTAAACATCAAGACATGTCCTTTCAACATTGACATAAACACTGAACGCTGGTGCACAAGGTAACTCTAACTTAACTAGAACAAATTATTTCTGCGATCTTAAACCTTTTTGTGTCTAATATTATGGATTAAGTTAAGTGTTACAAGAAGTACTCAAGCTTAGCATAATTTAAAGTTATATTAATTAGCGCTTACAGCTTGAGCAAAAATGAGGCTGACGAAGCGGACGAAATTTCGATTCGTTTGAATGGTATTGAAGTAATTGAACTACCTTCAACTATGAACTTGAACTAACATTAGTTTATAAAAATGCGTGGCGGATATTACATTATAATACAAGTTACCTTTGGATTCAATGAACGAGATACTACGACTACTAGTTTTATTGCTTGCGTTACCAAACTATTTTTTTATGCGTTTTGAATCACTCTCTATCCAAAGTGGACCCAGCCAAGAAGCCTTTGCAGACTCTTCATCAGCTGATTTTGAATCCATTTGTGCAGTATTCGATGTTTTGGTAAGAATCGGACACGTGAAGCTTTTTTCGGACCCATCCTCTTCAAGTCGATAGTGCATTTGCAAGGAATACAAGCTTGCAATGTGACTTAGTTGGACTCGCTCTGACTTTCGCATTGGATGAAGTCTATAAAAATAGCAAATGATTTAGAAACTATATTTTTTAAATATAAAAGTACTGTATGGTGTCAGAGCGTGTTACGTAAAAAACTATGAATTACTTTAATTCCAACTGTTCTGGATCTTGGAGGAATTTCGATAATTGCTCATTAGCTGAAGTTCGAAAAGAAAATACAGGCTTGTGTGGATGAACTCGACGCTTCCCTGCCCGAATTTCTCTGGACGGTGAATGATTACCCAACCTGCGCATTATCAGATTCCTCCTTCTCTCTTCCGGATCGACTCCATCATCTGCGACCCAGTCCTCTCCAACCCAATCCGATTGCTCATCATCCCCTTCAAATAAATTAAACATTTTTATTTTACTTAACTGCTGAAATTTTCAATAAAAAACACCAATGACAATCGCTAAATACCTTCCTGGCCTTCATCACAGGTAATCTGAAGGTCGTCAGAATCACTAGAACTAAAGACACTGGAAGTATCGTCCTGATCACTGTTCATATCTTCATCCATATAATCATAATTACTATCAATTCTGTTTAGCTTGTCGGTGGTAGAATAGGCGGCATCAACAGCGGCAGACTCTACAGGTCGATCTCGATGTCCTCTCTTCCGTTTACCGAAATCCACTGAACCTTGCGGATCAGCCATCACTACTTTCTTTTTGCTCTTCGAATGGTCACTTCTCTTTGGTATCACCGCCGCGACAGAAGAAAATCCGCTTGGCTCTCCCCATTGCTTATTACTCAATTCTGATGCATCCACTGCCATACGCTTGTGTCGTCTACGTCTAAAATTCCAGTTTATACATATACTAATACACCAGACGTCATGAGCCACATAAATAAAGTAGCCAAGTAAACTATTATAATAATAAATTACTTTTTAGTTTCAGACGGTGCAGGCTGGGAGCAACCACCAAATAATTCATTGAATGAATCTGATTCCACCACACTTTGCATAGGCAATTTTTGTTTCAAAAATTTTGAATGTGTTTTGTTCTGTAAGGTGAGTTTTGCGAAGGAACGTTCCGCATTGTCTGATTTGTTTTCGTCGGAACTTGAATCATCTGATTCCGTTTTAATTCCTGTGAATTAAACAATATATATAACATATAATATAGTAGTCAACATCAACGGGGACCTTCCTCACTATAGTAAGATCGTAAAATCACGTATTTCTTACCCGCCCCAGAACCCAGCAAATTTGATGTCGAGCGTGATCTCCTATGCTTCCAATGTCGTCCTCTCTTGTTTTTGGATTCTTCCAGCGCACAAGATAGATCCACCGCCAGTAGGTCCATTGCATCCATATTTTGTCTACCAAATTGCTCAAAAATCTGGCAGTGAGCAGGAAAACTACAAATACAACACCAAATATACACGTACATAAATTAAAAACACGCTCTTCAATTGGCAAGTGCATAAACTCGGTTAAAAAACAATTTATTCCGGAATTCTAAACAATTTATCTAAATTCACCATTCCCATCCATAAATTCCATCCACCAATTTCCTTAAAGAACCATTGGTATTAACCAAATTTATTAAACAAAATTAATTAATAAAATTACTTAATAGAATTAATGAATAAAAACCCCACTTACTCAAACGTGCGTCATTCACTTTAATAGTATATGCTCCAATATAAAAAATCAGGAAGCATGTAGATTAGTTATATGTAGTAATAAAAATGTGAAAATAGCGTAGGCGGAGGCTAGGACAAATGCATTTCCAGACAGAGGACCCCACGAAGATCGTCCCACAGTCAAGTCCCAATATTGTCTTAATAATAACACTTCCTATATACAAATACCAACTGTCAACAGAACAAACCTTGACCCAGGCTCGCAAAACTCTCAAAACTCAACGTCTCAGCTCAAATCAACTCTCAAATAAATAATATTCCGCTTCTTCAATTCTTCACCGTGTGTATTAAGGCAATTTAAGAGTCTACAACGAGACATTTAAAACAGTTATAATAAAATTAAAATAAAACCTAAAATAATCAAAAGAAATAATGGGTTCAATGTAATGTTTTTAAATGTATTTTTAATTTTAACCAATTAAAATGTCGATCCCACAATATTCATTATTTATAAAATTATATAAATATATAATAAAACAACAACAAGAACGTCAGAATCTTTGGTTTGAAGGGACTACAACGCATAAATCAGCTGAGGGCAAATAATGGACAAATCCACCAATAAATTGTCCATCCTGCTGTGGAACTGCTGATCGTCGTGGACGCAAGCATCAAAGTGTGATTTGATTTGCTTGTTGAATTGAAATTGACTTATTATGGGGAGTGTGTACCTCCTGCATACGTAAATTATAAAAGGAGGATTAAATGCTGAGATAAATAATATTAACTATGATTTAATGGAGGAGGTGAATGCATTTAATTTTATTTAATATTAATTTGTATTTGTCGTATATAATAGCTCTTCTCTTCTTGTTTATGTTATTTTTCTCGATCGTCTATTTAATGAAATTCGGAATTTGAATGTGACCTCAAAAATTCCTGTTTGCAGCCAATTCGTACGCGGACCACTCCAAGGATTCCCAACCAGGGAAATCTGCGTGAGCTGGAATTTACTCACGTAGGAATTTCACGGGAATCAGCCTTTCCCATCCCAGTTCCTATGCTATATTCCTATATATTAAATAATCAAAAAATAAAAATACACCGGGCAAGTACTAAAAACTAACGCCTAACGGGTAACGAGTTAGTTTAAATAGTAACGAGTAACGAGGCCGATGTAGGGTCACTCAGGGTCATGGGTCAACGTCAACAGGGTCAAAAGTTAGTTAGTTGTAGTTTTGCATGTAATTCATACGGGAAGTATGTATGATATTCTCTATATAGCACAAACGTGACTCCAGGGATAGAGTTGTATGCATCGGTATTGACGAGAAGAGCTTTGAAAGCTTTAATGCTGTTGTTAATTTAGCGCAGGTACATACTATTGGAAAGTATGAATCAGCGGGCGGCATGCGGCACTATATTATATGAACGTTCGTATTTAGTCATATATGTGCATATTGCAGAGTGCCCTCTGCCCTGCAGTATGTACGGACATTCCAGAATATCGTGCATTTACCTAAAGGGAAGGGAGTAAGAGTACATACTTAATTCTATTACACAGTCTAAAGAATTTGCATACATGTACTCTGTAGTGAAGTAAATAAAAGTCAGTACAGATTAATAATAAAAAATAAATAATTACATCATATTAAATGTATTAATATACATTATTTAAATATAAATAATATATATATATATATTATTTTGTGTATCATCGTATGTTGCTTGTAAATACATAATGTTATGCATAGTATTATATATTATTTAAAAATAAATAATTATTTTTAAATAATATTATATATTGTCATGCGTATTTCTATATATAATTGAACAATAAATAATATTATAAATTATTATGCATATTATTAAATATTATTTACAAATAAATTACTAATAATAAATTTAAATATTTTAAACTCAATTTTATTCTTTTTTTATAACTAGTAACACAGTACCACTAACTAAAGTCTAGTTAAACATTTATACATCAGTTGTCACCAACTTTCGACCAATTATATTCACATCCACCAGAGCAAACTTGGCGTTCGAACTGAATTCCACTGCTCCGTGGAAACCTTCAGTTTCCTTTAAATATTTTTTCACCAACTCCATTTCACTTTTTTCCAATCGGACATAAGCGCGAAAACTGGTTAAAAAGATAGAACACGCCCACAATCCAATTAGAGTCTCCGCTGTCCAAAACTGATGTCGCAGTCCTTGGAATACGAAATCCTCCAAGGGAATGTTCCTCAAAAGCCATTGCACATCCAAAACGTCCATCGGAATGTGCATATCAATCATTTTCAGACTCCTGGGAATGGCGTCAACATGCTGAACAAGTCCATGCAGTCCAATCAGTCCAAATGCTTGAAGCTGATCGAAAGGGATGTAAGCCCCGAATTCTTCAAGCTTGCTACAACGATTCAACAAATTCCCGTCGAGTTCCGTCAGCGGTAACTTTAATCGTTTCAGATGCGACTGATTCTTTGTTAAAACGGAAACAATGTCCAGAGTTTCAAAGCGCTGGATGGCTTGAGAGAACCAAATTCCGTCCATGAGCAGACACTCCAGATGATTCTGTGTGGCAATTAATTTGCAACCTACAATTCATTTACAGCGGTTTGAACATTTTTGGATTTTTTTTTCGATTGTTAATTTTTTAATAATAATAACGTCAAATTATTTAATTTAATGAAAATTTAATTTTGACCCACTCAAATTCCACGGCGCAAGTCCTTCAAAATTGCAAGAATTAATCCACAACGTATCTAATCGCACGTCGGCACATCGAATCGAAACGTCTCGGTAGATCTCGCAGGACTCGTACAAGCTGCGGAATCGTGAATCCACTTCGTAATTCTTTACAACTGAGGGCGCCATATTCAAAATTAAGTTCCGCAGGGTGTCCGCATGATTTACAACGAACAGATGTATTGCTAAGTAAACTCTGAAGTCAGTAGCATCAATTTGGACAAGATTGAATCGCCTAAGCGAAGGAAATTTCACGGTTGATAGGATTTTCTTGAAGGACATTGAATCTACTTTGCTGAGCTGAATTTTCTGGAACTAAGAAATTCCAGTGGTAAACATAAAAGAACGGTTTGAATTTAAAATTAAACTGCTTTTATTAAATTTTTCATTGCGCTGGAAGATTTAAAACACAATAACCTGCAAACAAGTTAAATTCTTGAACTCCAATCCCGTAAATGACGGTGGATGGTCATGTGTAAATCCTAATGTCGTAACTTGCTGAACTTGTTCAAGAAGCTTTTTCAAATTCCACGGACTCACGTTAGGTCCGAAAAACACTCTCTGAAGATGCGACAAGTTTCCAAGGATTTTTCTTCGATACGACAATGGCAGCGGGGCCTGAAGATCCCGAGCATAAAAAGTTTCAACTTTCTGAATGCAATTCATCGACGCTTGAACTGTTTCATCCGTCACGTGGACTAAGAATTTCTGGCGAATTGTTGCTAGAGCGTCCCATCTTTTGCAGACTAAACGGGACTCCAGCCGATCTGCTGGGGGTAGGCGGATGAGAAGTTGTTGTATAAGCTGGATAAATTGGATTAGCTATAAATTAGTCTAAGAGAACATGATCTCAGGGGAACTAATAAAGAATTTACAAGAATAATTTATATTAAATATGATTTTTAGTTGTGAAAAAGAACCTCGGGCGGAAGCCTTCCAAATAACGAGCTTGTTTCAGCCATTTCTAGATAGTATCAATAATAATTATTGAATGCCAAAGGCAATTAATTTTCTAATTTTTTACTAATGCACAATTAGAAAAGCTAATTAGAAAAAAGTTCGTGTTAGTAAAAGACAAAAAACGTCTATGTGATTGAAGTAGACCTATGAGCAATCGACCTCAATGTGGCTAACTAAAAGAGAATAATAATATTAGAGGATCTTTCGTTTAATCTTCAAGAGAGAGAAAGAGATAAACTTTATTTCACTGATACCCCAATGGTATTTGCCTTACGACACAGTAAGCAATTCACTAATGATACACAATATTAAAATCAATTGATTAAAATTTTAACCATAATTATCTGTAATTAAAATCTGTAGTTTTGCCTTTGCTCTGATTTTTTTTTAAATATTCTCCAACAGGTTTTATTTCAAAAGTTTGAACACCAAAAGTTAAATTTAAAAAAATAAAGTCAATTATTCTCCTAACCCTTACCCAGGGTAGTTTAAACAAAATTTGAAAAAAGTACTAGGAAAAAAACAGTCCATATGGCAATTTTTGCAAGGATGTAAATTGTAATAAATAAGCACTTACAGATTGTCGTTGAATTAATTAGTAATGATTCAGTAAATTAAGAATAAATTAACGAAGCTGTAAATTATTGAACAATTAAAATTTAATAACAATGTTTTCCATGTTAAAATGTGAATTTCTTAGATAAACATAGTCATTTTCACATTTATATTTACAAATTGGAAAAGCAAAAAAAATTATCGTAACAAATATCCATGAATATTATAATAAACAATAAATTGACATTAATTTAAACTACATCGAAATTATTGCTCGAACATTCTGAATGGTCGTGGTCATTGTTGCTTTATGCCAGCATACTTGTATCGCTTCGTGAAGCTTGTATCGTGAAGCTGATTCGATCATTTGGGTAGCAATACCAACAGCGAAGAATTTAGTACCTGAAGGTAGATGTAAGAATGCAACAATTAAAAAAAATCCGTATAAAAATCAAAAAATCTGAATATGTTCCGAATTAGGTGCAAAAGCAAAATAATATTGCGTTATAAGAACGATTTATCGTTGTAGTAGCTACTCACAAATCGTTATTAGCCTGAATCGACATTTCCATTCTGTAGCCATTCTCCAGTTTAAGGACGAAATCCGGTGCTCATGTAATTCCGGGATGAGGATCTTCTCCGAGCGATAAGATTTTCTACATTGTTACTCCAAACACCTACACGTCTTGTTACTCGTTACATCGACCTCGTTACTCGTTACTATTTAACCAACTCGTTACTCGTTAGTCGTAGCTCGTTAGTTTTTAGTACGTCAAAGTCAACAACTCTAAAATAAACGCTAATGCTCGCTCATTCAACTATTATTATTACACTATTACAGAAGATTACATATACTTAAAATATAAAATAGAGATAGCATAGTGGCTGGCAGATGAAAATATAAAGAATGTCTCTATTTTATTAGGTTTTTATATAATATACTTTTATCATTATATAAGGAACTGGATTCTAAAGTAATAAAAGTAAAGTAAAGATTTAAAGATCATTCCTTCACCCTTTACTTTATGTATACTTTTAAATTCTGTATAAAGCATTATATATAAGTAAATACCCATAAGCAAAAAGTAAAAGGGAATATTCTTCGTTTTAAACTCTGGCAGCTATTTCTATTCTCTATTATTCTAACGTAGTAGCACGTATTTCAAAAGTGCGCAACGTGCTCCGCAAATTGTATTTTAAATTAAATATTTTTTCACGTCGGCATTGATCATTTGTATATGGGGATTTAACCACAGTATTATTATTATATAACCACCCTGATTATCATTCTATTGTAGTATTCTGCATCTGTGTCTCGCCGTAATCAGCAGCAGCATTTTAATATTCCGGCTTATGTAATTCCGGAGTTTTATTAGATATTCCCAGCTCTTTATCTCAAATTGACGCAATTCCGCATAAATTCGGATTATCTTGAGTTTAATTTATTGCAGATAGGATTTATCTTAAATTTGGATTTTTCGGATTAAATTGAGTTTCCTGGAAATATCCCGCATTTTAGCTTCCGCAATAATTTATTACAGTCAAACTCCCTGATCTGATTCAGTCGTCAATTTGTCGGATTTACTTAAAAGATAAATACTGAAATTACGCAATTAACAGCGAGAACAACCGTTCTTTGTATAGTTGATAGTAATTATTTCGGCTATAGCAGCAACTGTTTAAGGTGAGTAGACAAGGTATTGGTTATTTGTTTCAGTTGATAAATTTGATTAATGTGAATATAAATTTAATGGTAAAAGTCATCGTTAAATAGTATTACATATTTTTTAAACTGCAAATTGCGACAAACATTTAAAACGATGTTATTTAAGCAGTCTATGATTATTGGATATTAAGAATAATAATTATTATTACTATTGATAATCATGTAATAATAATATTAATGTATTGCTAAATCGGTCTTAGGCAAAATTAGTTTGGAATTATGTACTTGTAAAAAAGTATTTTGAAAGGTCAATCCCAAGTTTTTTTAAAATTTTCGATGTATTTTTATTATCTAAATGATTACCTATAACAAGTTAGTTATAAATTTAATATTTTTCAGCCAAGTTTTTGAGTTAGCGAGGGATTTCAGAAATGTCATAATCAATGTAGTTTTGTATTGCATTCACTGAATTGGGAAAAATATGCGGTGCGAAAATTGTTTAATAAATTCTGTATTATTCTCTTGCTGTAATATACATAAATACGATGAATAAGATCTTCTTCGGAGAAGATCTTCATGATTATTTACATGTGTAGTTTAATGTAAATGGTTATTGTTGTCCGAACAAATTCGCCTTTTTTTTTTTGAGCTTGTATGTCGTTCTACTATAGTTGTTGCAATGTTGTAATTTTTTGTTTATTATTGTAATTTATTGGTAACCAGTTGATATTAATTTCATATAGGGAATGAAGTCTCCCATAGTAATTTAATGCATTGCAAACAATGATTACGTGGCTCTAATAAATAATTAAATAAGCTGTGGTGCTCACTTGCTCACATTGCTTGTGGGTTATTGAACGATTATCGAATTTATTGTGTAAAATGTAAATATTCATTGGAAATTTATAGCTAAATATGGTGTATGATAGATTATTCCGCAGGTGCTTCTTGGTTTGGTTGATTTGCAAATCGTTCAACTTTATAGGAATCCCATCGACATTTGAATACCAACTTCGCCATCAGCAGGCCCCAAAATGATCCCGACATGTTAGTTGTTGCATATAATGATTGTGATATTGTGAATGTTATTGTCTCGTTTGTCTGTTTTTTTTATTTCCCGCAATTTTCGTGGTGTCCTTTTGGCTCATTTTTTCTTATGCCCGTCTTCGGTTTTTTGCTATATAACGAAATTATGTCGTTACAAAATAATGCATGCTGATCATATTTTGCATGTTGTTTGGAGTGTAAATTAAACTTTAATTTTTCTGAGAGCATTAAGTGTTATTGCTAACCACAATAATACTTTTAGTACAATATTATAATATATATATATACTATAATTTATTATAGTATAATGAATTACCTTTAATACATATAAATACAATGTATTAATGTGCAACCGAATATCCCAGTTCATCATTTTTGCTATGTCTCAACTTTTATTCCTCTTTTATCGCGTGTCATTTGCTGTGGCACACTCGGACAAATTACTAATAAAATAAATCCCTTGCAAATGACCGGGTCGGGAAATTGTCTGGAGCTGATTTCGGTATATTTAAAGGGTGCTTGCATGTAATGGGAGGTACTCACGACATGGTGTGACGGTTCCACAATGACCCTGACCTTGGTTCCGACCATTCTTATGACATTAAAAAAGATGCGGGCTGTCAAATATCCTATGATTGATCATTTTGAATAATGAATTTGGATATTAATTTGCTCCTTGCCCGTATATAAGATTCCTGGAGACCGTTTCTATAGCTCATTCTTTCAGGAGCGTTTATTCTTTCAGGAGCGTTTGTATCACAAAATTAATACTTAAACTAAAGATAGTAAGTTTGTACCTACCACCCTGGTCATTTGCCTATAGACCTATGTCTATGTCACTTATATAACCCACATTTCCCCTTGGTTTTACGTGCATCCGTTTTACGAGGTCGTTTGTTTTGAATTTTTAGTTGGACACTCTTTGGTTTGTTGACCACTTTTTGGTTTGTTGACCACCAGGGACGCCAGTGAGAATTTCTATGCAGTCGACGTATCTTAAGTATATTGTACACCTTCCCTATGTGGAATCTCCAGATCCAGAATTCACAGGACACATGCACATTCGCGAAGACCTGCGTGATGATTGTGTGTGCATGTATCCTCCGTGGGAAGGTTTTAGAAGTATACCTTATGTGTACTTCACAAAAGTGAACAGTATGTTAGTGCGAACTGCATAAGATATACTCCAGTGCCCCCCAAGTGGATTTTGTATTTTTTTTATTTTGTGGTTTAAAACTAAAGTTCTAATATTGTAGTATAATCTAATTTAACTCATTTGTTTACCATTACCAGTGGTTATTAATTGCATCACTACTACCTTCACATCTCTGCCATTGAACATGGTTAAGGCTCGTCCGTTGGTTTTTTGCGGCCCATCCGGAGTAGGAAAGTCCACTCTGGTCAAGAGACTTCTTCAAGAATTTTCGGACGTCTTCGGTTTTTCCATTTCTCACACGACTAGAAAACCGCGGGAAGGGGAAAAGGATGGGAAGGATTACCATTTCGTCTCCAGACCAGTGATGGAGGAAGCTATTAAAAACGGGGAGTTCATTGAACATGCGGAATTTTCTGGAAATATGTATGGAACCAGGTAATGATAGTGGATTTTGTACTGTTTATATTTTTATTTGCAAATATTTTGTTTTGTTCTATGTTTTTAATTATTAATTATTTATTTTTACTATTATTCATTTTATTATCTTCCCGCAAAAATGTTTCAGTCGTTGTCATTAACCAAATAATATTACTCTATATTGTTAAAGCAAATGTACGGACGTATATTTAATATTAGAGGATAATGGTTTTTGTATCTTAATTTACAGCAAGAAGGCAGTAGAAGACGTTCAGGGAAAGGCAAAAATCTGCATTTTGGACATCGACGTCCAAGGTGTGCAACAGATCAAGCGTACCAATTTGGAACCTCGTTTGGTTTTTGTGAAACCCCCGTCTTTGAAAGATCTGGAGAGCCGTTTGAGATTGAGAGGAACGGAAACAGACGAATCTCTGCAACGCAGGCTTAATGCAGCGGAAACTGAAATTAATTACGGTATTTAATTAAAAATGTACTTGAAAGTTGACCATTAAAACATTCTCGAATTCTGAGTAAGTAACATTTGTTTTGGTTTTAGGCGAGGCCCCTGGAAACTTTGATTTAGTTCTAGTCAATGACGAGGTTGACGCTGCTTATAGCAAGTTGAGGAGCTTTCTGCTGCCCGACATCATCGAGCTCCGGGACTTTCTTGCAAAACTCACGCCAAACTCAGCTTTTCAGAATGGGAGTGGAGATAAAAAGTAAACTGTAATGTACAAGTATACTTAATGCATTGTACTTACACTACATCACTACATATGAATGATCGTGGGGTTTGTCGATTTTTAAATGCCGTGGGATAAGGGCATTTTTAGCAGGCATTTTATTTTCATAGCAAAACATAAAATTAGGGCATCAATTTTGCCTTGGCAAAAAAAGCCAACTTCATATTTGTCATGGCAGAATTGTTATATGCAAAAATAGTGCAATAGTTTGTAAGTCCGTGTACCGTCAATAAAAGGTATTTCACTATGTACATGCAATTTTTGGCCCACCAATAAACGTAAACCACTTTAGAAGAAAGGAACTATAGCCAACAAAAAACCGCTTTAAACTTGGAGTAAATATACCCGAAAAATTTATTTTTTTATAATTTTTATTGCCCAAATTATTGCTGTCCACAGCAATTTTTTGCGGGGCAAAAATTTTGCTGGGCATTTAGGGGACAAATAATAATACGCTTTGATGCCCGACGGAAGGCGAAAAATCATTGACGGGGAAAATGCGGGGAACAGGGCATTTAATATCGACAAACCCTAACTTATAGTACATACATACATTATATACAAATCATTACGCAAATATATACATTATAATAACTATTATATATAAACACAAAATGATAAAAACTAAAAACCGTTATCCATAAAAACTCATCGTGTCACGGTGAAACGTAAATTGACAAATTAAATAATGGATTTTTGTTGAATAAAATTTGTACTCATATCCAGCTTTGGTTACAACCACAAAAAGGGCTGTCTTATTTAAATTCCATCTAATAATATAGGTTACAATAGTATATTAATATCTATAATTAGTTAACCAGATGTAGAAATTCAGTGAAATTTAATGTGGAACTGTCATACTATGGTTTGCAATCTACTAAAATCTATATGTATAAGTATCTACCCATATTAAAACCATGTTAGTTAGGTGCATTGTACTCTGCTGTTTGTTTTATAACACGGAATCCGATAATAATAATAAAATAATAAATGTTCCGAGCATAATAAAGGATCTAGCTATATACAATAGCCATAGGAAACTATAGCAGTTGTAGTGGACTCATTGGTGACGAATTTACTGCAGACACACATGGCGAATGGAGCTGAGCTTTTATAAAAAGCGAACTTGACAAAATTGAACAGGTGCACGGAACACTATAGAAGAAACTACAAGTGAATTCGTTACTTAATGGAACGTAATGGGATTGTATGCATGTCCATGTTATTTTAGGGAGCTTCCCGAGAGCTCGTTCATTCGAGTCTAATTTGACATGGGACTTGACATATGAATGTATATCTGGAATATTAATATAAACGGGGAAATCTCTTGGAGAGAATTAATATTCTAAGGTGCTGATTGTACACTATCACCATCATGGTTAGACGCTAGCATGAACCCATTTGATTCGTCGAATCCTATATGCTCTCTTAAGTCTCCGATGTTATTTTTTATTTCCCTTGCCTTATACACATGAATCAACCATGTAGACATACATACACACAATATTCAATTCCACAGTGAATAAAACGGATTAAAATGTGTTATTTTTTGCCATGCTAATCTTATGGTTTTACTGTAGTTGAGATGCTTCATTTGTAATCATGACTTTCTCATGAAATTGAAAAGTATTCGAGTAAAGTAGCTGTTTTGCATTTCTTATTTTCTGTCCTCTTGTCGTCGTCGCAGAGTGCGTAAAACAAGCAGTAAAGGTGCGTTCCTCAGTCTCTGCTACATACTTTGCTTCTGTGTCTTTAGGTACTTTGCAGAAATATAAGAATAGAGAAGCTAAAGTAAGTTTATTTTTAGTGTTCATCTATTCTGAGGTGAACACATCCTTTCAGATTCTTTCTCCAGTCGAGAGATTCACCGTCTGTAGTAGAACTCTCTCAATCTTTTCTGCTCTATACAGCACTCTTTTATCTTTATGCTCAGTTATCTTCCACACGGGCTTACATAAGTGTAACTTGTTCAGAATCTAAATTTACAATGTGTTATGTGGGCAAAAGCTTATTATTGACTTTATAATTGCCAATTTATTATTTTTTAAATCATTATTAGTTTCCAACTACAATTTATTTTATTTAAAGCTGCATCCGGTATTTAAAAGTGTTATATTTCGGTATTTAAAAATACTATAATTTCCGGGTTTTAAGTGTTTTTTCCGTATATAATTTTTGGTATTTAGAAGTGCTATTTTTCGGTTTAAAAAGTCAATATAACTTCCGGCATTTAAAAGTGTTATTTTTCGGGTCTTAAATATACTATAATTTCTGGCATTTAAAAGTGCTACTTTCGGTGTATGAAAGTACTATAATTTCATGAATTTAAGTGTTATTTCCCTGCATTTTAAGTGCTATATTTTCTGATTTTATTTTAATGGTGGAGTGTGGAGGTTAGTAGGAATTGCCTGATGTGATACTTTTACTCGTATAAAAATTTAATAAAACCGCTAAATTAAAAAGAAAATAGCAATTATTACGCTGAACTCGTATTGAGTGGACTTGTTGAAATGCGTATGAAAAATATTGTGAGCAAGATGAGATTATTATAGTGTTAAAATCCTTTGTTATCAATTTAACCGGAAAATACTGTGCTATATAATTGAGGATTGTAATGGAAGCTGAAGACAATTTCCCTGACACCACAACATGTAAACAAACATTTTGTGTTCAGCTGTTGTACCAAATGTGAGCTGAACACGAACGTATATAGTTGCTAAACATATTCTCAGGATTCTGATTGTATGTGGACTGCATTGATTGTATATCTATAGTAAGAGTCCGGATTCTGGGGTGAAATACCGTGGATTTTTGCCATGGGAAAAATGTGATTGTATTGTTGGTATCTCCCAATGTCTTGTGTAAATACTAAACTTCAAGATTGAAGTTGGAATAAAATAATGGATAGATCGTTATCTCTACATTCTAAGCAAGTCGGATTCAAATTAGGTCTGGTCCTAATACATTATAGTTGGAAAGCACAAGTCTCTCGGATGAAGCCTGACTGTGGAGAAAATTAACTTTTATGGATGTAGATTCGAATCAGTTTACGTGGTGGCAATATTATGCAACAATTCTTTCTCTTGTCTACCTGTTTTTTAGGTAAGTTTCTCCTCCTCATACATGGTTTTTCTATAGTCGTTGACAATTTTTGGAGACATAGACATTATTTTTTTATGTATCAAAAACTTTTTTTCGTGTTTCAAAAACTATTTTTTATGTATCAAAAACTATTTTTCGTGTTTCAAAAACTATTTTTTATGTATCAAAAACTATTTTTCGTGTATCAAAAGCTATTTTTCATGTTTCAAAAATTATTTTTTATGTATCAAAAAGTATTTCTCACATATTAAATCTTTATTTTGTGTAATTAGATGACGTTTTTTTCAAGTAGCGTAAGACTTTACATACAGAAATATTATTTGTCATATGGCAATATTTATTTTGCAATAATAAAATTTTTCCAAATCTTGTTCATGGAGCTTTGCGAATGTTTGTCGTGCTGATTCCAAGTTTGTGTATCCTGAAAACTCCGCAGAAAGCAAACGTTTTTATGTGTTTACATGGGTAATCCGAACATACTCCACGCCACGAGTATTATATTGGAATTGGTGTGTTTTTGTAAAGTGAAAGAGTAAAGATTTACATTTTGGTATTCATCTGCGGTCCGTGCCGTCGTGTTCATTGTCGTGTCACACGGCCTGGCGTGTAAAAATCTAGAGCGTTGGCATTGGACGGGAATCACTTCCATTAAGATTTTGCTCTTATTTTAAATTCAAACTTATGGGATTGGGAAATATGAAGCGACGGCGACGGAGATTGCTTCTGCTGGCTTTGCAAAACGATGTTGGGGTTTGAATGCGGAACGCCGAGAATAATAGCATTAGATAAATGAATGTTCCACCCGGCTCATTCTCCACTACTATTATATCCGCTGTAGTCTTATGTATTTTTATGTGGTAGGTTCACATTACTATGAGTACTACATGCTTTCTCGGAACAGAACACGGGATGTGCATGGAGACTCACAGGATGAAGCTCTCGGCACAATGTTTTACACATAACAACAAGAAAGCGACAACCAAGAGAGATTGTATTTCGGCTTTGGTATGCGAGCTAGAAAGATCTCACAGTCCTATTAGTTAACATCCAGCTAATAACGCCCGTCTTCCGGACGAAAAATACTATGTCGATAGACAGCAACTTGTTATTTCTCTTCAACTCAAACCCCGACTTTCCTCTTATTCTTAAATGCTAATAGAATAGTATTTTTACGTACATGTGTAATATTTTGACAACATTTCTAACTCTAGTATTTTTTTGCCTATATCTTTATAGATTGTATTTTTTGTGTTTTGCAAGGATATAGCATTCTGTGTGAGTATTTTGCGAGTATATATCGTATTTTGTAAGTCAATAATGGAAAAGTAGATCAGGATGACACAGTACATAACTCTTCATCACAGTCCATAGTTCATGACTCTGACTTCGACTCTCATAAGTGCATAAAAATGAGCCCGATGTACAGTTGTCGCACCGAAAATCATGTGGAAGTATCCATATATATATGTGGTGCAGGATAAATTGCTTCTAAATTTATGACAAGGGAATATAAATTGAATCCAATCTATAAACCATCTCTGTACTTTTCAAGTATGTACGTCCAACTTTTTAAGTATGTAAGTCTAACTTTTAAAGTCTAACTGTTTGAGTATGTAGTAGTATGTAAGTATAACTTTTTAAGCACGTCTACCTTTTTCAAGATCCTTAAATCTAAACCTCAACTGAATTTTGTAGTTGCAGACACTATAATACTTTACGCTTTACGTATAATAATATACGTCTAACGCATCTTTGGGAATATGAAGTTTTAAAATGAAACTTGTCACTATTCGCCATATTTTCTTTACTCTCTTTCTTTTATTGCATAGTGAACTGTACGGCTATACTATACAGATACTTAGTTTCTGTACTATAATACAGTAACAATTTTTCAAGTATGGGGGAAAGAATAATATTCCCGTTCTTTTCAACTTATCATTTACCATAACCACTGCTGGCAGCTTGTCAACTCTTCATTGATACATACTTGTGCGCTTGAATGTGTTATAGTATAGTGCTAATATAGTATAGCTATTTACACAACGATCAGTTCTCATTCTACACTTGCAATAATTAGTTTGTTATGTAGTTCATATTGGTTGTACTGTGTTGCTGAAATACAAGCGGTTGGAGTTTTTAATAACAAAATTTAATAAAATGTAATAAAATCTGTATGCTGAGGCTATTCTAAATCTGAGGCTACTTTTATTAATAAGCTTGGTGATGAAATAATGTGCTAGTGCTATAGAATTTGTACCTTTCCTTCAAGAATTTCTGTCTACTCCTCGCAATTTCCTTTGTATGTATACAGACATATAATCAATGTGCATGCACACATTTGTACATATACGTACATTGTTCATACTTGATTGGGTTGGATAATATTTAAATTGAATTTATTGGAAATAAAAAATAAAATACCTAGGTATATTTTTATTTCTGCAAGCTTTTGTTACGATAATTTTTTGTACCACCATTGTTGATTTTAGTTTTTTAAGAATACAATCCTATACTGCAATTTTGATGATGACAACAAGAGATCTGAGCTGCAAGCTGTTGAAAATGCTGACAAATGAAATATCTAATACTATCTCTTCTCCTGCTGCACAGATTGGAGAACGGTGTGCGTAAACTGCAACCATCAACTGAAAATTAAATGGATTACATAAGTAACACTTGTAGCGTTTTTCAAGTGGAAGCATACCAAATTTAAGTGTGAACAGAAAAAAGTTTAAATTCCTTACCCACCGCTGTATAGCTCCTGTTTTAAGTATATCATGTAAGCACCCGTTCTACTCCGACTTGACATATTATGTGTGTATACTTGGGGAACTACAGCTCGGAATTCTCTAGACAGCTATAATATTGTGTAAATTATAATGTGGCCTTTGTGCTCGACTAAAAAACTGACGCACAACCCCAAAAGTGAATTATTTACATAGCAATACTGATTTAACATATCAAAAGTGATTTAAATAGCAATGCTGAAATGGAAATTTGGATGTGTCTATACATACATACATATACATACAAACATGTTGAAGTCCTCTTACTATAAAGCATAAAGTTTCTCTTCCGATAATTATGATTAAATATAAAATGCAAAAAATAGTAGACCATGAATCAAAACTGTTAAACTTTCTTTACGCACCGACTCAAATTTTCCGCATGATGTAAAATTGCTCGGGAACCCTTTGGGATAAAAGGTGAATATTTATTCCTGTGAGGAAACTCCTCTGCCCACACAATGTTCAAGTATAATACTATTTTCCTATAGTTGTCATCAGCATTAAAAGGCGATGTCGGATGTCGTAGGCAAATCTTCGATTTAATGTTTTATTATTCTCGCTCCCTCCGAATGAATTAATCAAGTCACTTTTCATCTTTTTAACATTGTGGAAAACTCATTTTCTCATTTTTTCAACGGGTACATCATGTTTGGTACATACGTATACCTAGATACATGTATCTTCAATATGTATTTGTACTTGCTATATGTACATACTATGCATTTACACTTGGGTGTTATATAAATTGAAATATGAGGTATGTTTTTTCTGATATTACACGCGCTTTAAAATATAATAACCGAGCATGTGAATATAAACTATAGAAAATAAAACATGTTTTTTATGAATAAACTCCCTGTATGAGATCCTTCTAAAGTATAGTCTCCTTCTGTCCTGGAATCCAAAGTGGTATGTAGATCTGACGGGATTATCTATCACCAAAAATATTTCGAAGACACAGCCCCCAAATAAATATGTATGTGGATCCAGCCGGGCAGATACTTTTGCATTATTATTTGGATGTGCTACATATTTCTTGTATGTGTAATCATGTTGTAAAAAAATCTTGTAAGAGGTATACAAGTATCTAAAGTATAGGTAAAAATTATGATACAAAGAATTTGCTGCCGTTAAAATCTGGGCAATCGCCTCATTTATTTTCATTAACAATAATTTCACATTCCAACTTTCCAACTGTATTGTCATGCCAGTTGCAAGTCCCATGCTTTCCCCAAGGCCTGACGTCTTCTCCCGTATGTAATTACTTGTGCACAAAGGCGGTGCGTGTCAACGTGAACACAAAATCTCTCCTTTAAATTCTTGGAATCAGCCTCCATAAAATATAATGGCTCATTTATCAAACGGACTTTCTGAACGGATTGTCCGCGTTTAGCCCAGAAACGGTAGTTGTTCATTTCGATGTGAGATCCGCCTTAGCCATTGACGACGATTTAGGTGTCTGCCTTCTGCAGGACATTTTTCTTACTTCTTTGTTTTTGTTTTCTTCTCACAATTTAGACTTGTATAAATTTCCTGTTTAGACTTAATATTATTATACAATTTAAACTCAATTTATTATTTTATAATTTATACTTCTAACTGATCATTGTAATAACATGGTGCTTAATAGTCATAAAAAGTAGCTCGAAAACTAATCCGCTATATTGCCGACGAATTTTGAAACTGCAAATAAAAGTGTTATATTTGGTTGCTAAATACTTCGCCCCGAGATCCAGCACGCAGTAGTAAAATATATATGAGTAAATCTAAACACCGAATTAGAAAGGAGGTATGAATGAAAATAGCTGAGAGTTATATTTTAGGTTCGGGAGGTTCTATATGCACTGTACATGGATCAAGCAGTATCAACTTCTGAAAGAAACAAAACCGTTGGCTACAGCTGTGCAGAGTTCGTAGCCGAGAAGTGCTGGCAGTTTACTGTAGAATTAATGGTACATGTGCATACTAACTAACTAACGATAAGTAAGATGACTAATAATATCTATATAAAATCTGATTTGCAAAAAACCACACGTCATTTATGTGGAGATTGTATCGAGCCGAGAGAAGTTACATTTATCCAAATATTGTTAGGGACTGTAATGATGATCATTAAAAGAACGGTCCCAATCCTGAAATCAGGTTCTCCCCATAAGCTCTCGGCAGAAACACTATTATCGCATTTCTACCACGACGGAACGGAGCAGTTCATGGGAACAGTTTCAATTCAGCTTGGGAGCATTGTAATAATAATAACAAGTGAGGGTGAGATTAGATGATTGTAGATCCAAATCCCGCGTATTTAGCTTTCAGTGTGTTTAGTTGTTTTCAGTGTATTTAGTTTTCAAAGTATTTAGCTTTCACGACCAAGTAGATATAAGAATAAATAGAGTCAAAGAATAAAGGAGTGTAGATCACAGGCATGTTAACGACAATGCTTGAGAACCGCGCATTCTACCCGACTCGCACTATCTTTGTTGAGTAGGAAGAATAGTTGTTTTGTTTCTCGGGATGTTCTGGGTGCATGAACACAGAATGATTTTAAATTGTAAATGATAAGTGATGGATGTAAGGTAAGTGTAATCGTCTCTAAATAATGCGTATACCCTGATCGCCATGATACTCGGAGATGGGCTCATTAGGCGGGTACTGTGTCATCCATTTACATAATATATAGTTGTCCCATCGCCCTTCCATTACTGTCTACTCTACCTACACCGAACACACGAATAAGCTCTGATCTCCACACTCGTGTTCGCTCTCATACAACCCAACCATCTCATACAACATACTGACTACTGACTAGCCTACTCTAATACAGACACTCATCCATACCACATACTCATCTCATACAGATACTCATCCATACAACATTTTTTAGTTTCATACAACAACTCAATGAGATGAGAACCTTAACTCGGGCTTCTTCTGTCTAAGCTTGTATGGCCTGGCATTTTGAATCTCATCCAGGAGCCCAATTCAAATAGGTTTTAACTGACTCTCCGGAGTCTCGCAAAACTCAAGAAGAACAAGTAATACGGCAGAGTGTAAGTACGCGAAAGAGAGAGAGAGCACATTTAACCATCAGAGATGTGGAGACACACAGAGACAGAGAAAAAAGTCTCTTGGCTAAGAATAAACCCCATATAGACATGTAACTCACATGGAATTGGGGGACTATATGGGATTATACCAAGTACTAAATGTAATAACGTAATTGTATATTCCCAACTCTGTATATAACTGTATATCTGAGCCCCAACACACTTTCTTACGATTAGCTCCGTACTCTGAGCAGACAATTATTAATGAGACAATATATAAATCCGCGTTACACAGGTCGACACAGGTTCCCCTTACGCCGGAACAATGTCTGCGGTACATCTATCCACTTCATCAATTTTATATCATCATTTCACTTTCATAACAAACTTTTTTAATGACGGAAAAATATTTTACGAACAACTAACTACATGCAGAGGGAGCGAGAGAAAGATGCACACATAGACATGCCAGCTATTTTTTAGAACCATCCTTACTTCCATTTATTTAAAACACAATTTATTTCTATGTGTTCACCTCCGACTGTCTTTCTAAACGGGCACCTCCGAGTCTCTTCTTCAACGGAGACACCTCCAAACAGCTTTTGAGACATGCACGTAGCTTTTTAAGCGCACATCCCGAAGTAAGTTTTCAAACATGGATCTCATAAATGTAACATTTTAAACGTGTGCGTCTATACGTAAAATATTAACGGTGCATCTATACATACAAGTCATAAGATTTTAGCTTACACCTCCATCCAAGTAACCGTTTAAAAGTACACCTCCAAGTGTATGTGTACACAAAATCTAAGAGATCACATAATAAGACTATGTTGCCCACCAGCAGCAAGTGCATGCGTTTGAAATCGACATGACTGGTGCAGACGCGCCTACCACTTGCACACCGCATGAACACGCTGTTATTAGTTCAAGTGTGTACTCCAAATTTGCAACACTTATTTCATTTTTCACTAATCTCTACGACTGTCTAATTTTTCAGAGTGATTTTTATTACAATGTTTGGCATGAGTGAGTGTACGCGGAAACAAAGACATCATCTCTTTCACACGCCTGTACTCCATGGATATGTATGTATATTTTCTTTGAGGGAAAAAACGTTTACTTTACCATATGGGAAATTGATTTGTATAGAATCCCGTACGTTGACTTGAGAGTTTGCTTTATTTGATAATGTGGGGCTGAGAGGAGATTGCTGAAAAATAGGGTGCTTGCTGACGGGATACAGTTCTCTTGTCACTACGGTGCAAAAATAATCTTCTTCACATGTAACATATGGGAATGTTGGAGATAACACTTCGTAAATATGTATACAAACCGTCGGTTTACAACGGTGCAATAGGAGTATTAGAAGGGTTGAAGAGGTGAGAAAGTTACCGGTATATTTATCATAGGATTGGGCACAGATGGCTATGCCCGCCTCTACCGCTCTGCTTAATGACCAATAAGAAAGGAGTTAATACAAGGCTATTAAGCATATCAATCACCACATCTCCTTCCCGACATTTCATCTCACAGTTCACCGGCAAAATAACATGAACCCGTCACATTCCGGATCCTCATGTTGACATGGGGAAAAACCTTGCCTAATTTTACCGTCTTGAAACGATGATGCGGGCTTCCAAAAAAACCCTCAGTTAAGAGGAACTGCCTGTAAATTTAAAAAATTAGTATTGCTAATATTATCATCATGCCCGGACTGCTCGAAGAAAAATATTGCTAGTCTAATATTATTAGTGTGTTAATTATACTAATAAAGAATTGACGGAACTAATAAAAAAATTGACGGAACTAATAAAGAATTGACGAAACTAATAAAAAATTGACGAAACTAATAAAAATACAGACGTGAGTAATAAAATCGGCTTAATTGGAAAAAGCTTTAAAAATTACAAATGTGCCCTCAATGCTCTAACGGCGATAAAATTCGGTGAGCCAGTATTTTGAACTTGAGTTGGATTGGAGTCGATAAGTCTTATTTACTTATTGTTATTTACTCGTGTCAAAGCCTGCGGGCCCAAAACGAAAACACCAAAAACGTTAAAGTATTGACTATATAGTGTTTTGCATTGTTTTCTACCACAGAAGAAATTTAGAAATACATAAATATATACATGCGAGAACCTTGAGGTCTCTTAGAGTAATGAAGCAATAAAGCTTGTATGGGGTGGGCTGGATTAAACGATACTTTGTTTTCTCAGATGTTAAAGCGTCTAATATTTCCTGTGTAAATGCTCAAAAGACTGCTTTCAGAATGGAAAATAAAGTGTGAGTCCAACTTAAAACACATAAAAACAATGAAGGAATTTTGTCTCGGAATGTTTTATAGTGTATCAGAGAATAGGGAGTTGAAGCCGAAGAAGAGGAGCTCTTTTTTGTCTTGAAATAGTATGACAAAGTAGGTATTTTGTAGTTTACAGTAGAGTTCTGTATACTGGGAATAAAATACCGAGAACCGAAGACAGGCCTTACGGAGTTCTAAAATTAAGCATTGGTTTAAAGGGTCTTATCTCATCATTGTGACCTACTTTGTTAATAGTTCCGCATCCAGCAGGTGGAATTTCTCGTTTAATCTGCATTCAACCTTCTCTATCCCACTGCTCTTAATTCGCAAGAACTAAAAGATACAATTTAATTGTGCGTATATGTGTACGCTCCCTAATCTTCTGTTCAATCTTAGCCAGAGTGCTGCTCAAGTCATTTCTTCAAGTAATTCATTTTCATACAGGCGGTTTGCTTCACATCAAATGGGCTGACGGTGACGGGTGGCAGTTTATGCCAAGCAAGAGCTTTATATTTTTTTTACACTTGGCTGTTCATATTTTGGGTTGAAAAAAAAAACAGTTCAATAATATTGCACAGACAAAATATGAGCGTAAAATGAAAAGAACATATCTATCTGCTTGTAATCGTTGATGTCATGCCGTGTATGGATACGCCATGCAACAGCCTGTCTCGTATATAAAAAATAAAGATATATGAAATATTAGATATACATCATTATATGTTAAAATACTAAAGGGACTATAGTGGAGATGTTAAAATTAACGCAAAAGTCTATTATGAGAAGATCTACTGCTACTACAAGAGATGATGTTAAAATTGAAGTAATGAGATGATGTTCAAATGAAAGCAAGTCTACTAGTCGAGATGATGTTAAAATTAATGTTTCTGTCATTAATATATCATTGTCATGTGTATAGGTCTCATCTTCAATGACTTTGGCCCATCCTCCAGAGCAGTACTTGGAAAAACAACTGTATCTTCGTCTTTCGCTGAAAAGCTGAAGGCTGCTCCTTCTCCTCTGGAGACTTCGCCGTCACAAGAGCCACCACCACCACCACAGTCCCTTGCCCAGGTTCAAAATGATGCAGGCCCTTTGCATAATTTGAGTATGACAGATATCTGTGCCAAATTCACTAACGGATCGCATTCCGAGTTCTACTCTCCCCTGTATCCAACCAACTATGCCCCAAAGGCTGACTGTTACAAAATTATTTCAGGTACAGACCACAACCTTATTAGCACTCTTGGAATGTCAAGCTTGTTGGGTTTCATTAGCATTTCTCATCTTTTGATTTGCACCGGGGACTTTAGGGTGTTCAGTAAAAGTTAAAATTTGCATTAATTACTTACCTTCATAAATAATAGTGGAATACTAATAACACTATAAAAACATAGTGCTATAAGTTCATTGAAAATTCACTATTAAATTGCTTCAAACGTTTTACTGCGTAAATCAATCCGTCATTCATATCCATAATCTACTATAAAATCCTTCAATTGTTTTGCAAATTATGCATTATTGAAGGTGGAAATATTTTTTGTAGAGTGAACATAAAACATCCAATTTTAATAATAAATTTTAAGCAATAATTTTGCAATTTTTATAATGCAATATAAAATCCTAATGAACATTGCAGCTGGACCTGGGCAAGTAATTAGGATAAAGTTTCTGGACCATTTCCATATAGAAGACGCGGAGCATTGTGAGTACGATTTCTTAGAAATCCGAGATGGGCGTTTTGGATACTCTACAGTCATACAAAAAGTATGTGGAACCTTCCCCCCACCTGCCATACAAAGCTCAGGTCGCCATTTGTGGCTTCATTTTCACTCAGATGCAGACATACAATATATCGGCTTTAAAGCTATCTATGAGTTTCTGCCGTCCAATGGTAAGTGAAAGCAGTGAGAAGAGAACGATAAATATGAACTTACTTAAGATAGAGATACAACAGCGGTTGTTCAGAGCTTCATTTATGATTTAATAATATATTTGCTCTAATAATCTTTCCCCCTTTTATTTTTTTTGTTTTCAATTAATTTAATTTATTTTGTATAAAAATATTAATACCTAAAAACATTAAGTAATAAGCAAAATTTTATCCAAATATAGCATTTAAACCAGACTTGGACGATTGCTCCCTACAAAATTCCAAACTGGAAGATTACATAGGCACAACAAACATTAGTCAAGAAGTAATAGGGAACGCAAAAGCTTACGAGCTTCCCGTCGATTGTACGTGGATGATTAATGCGGGGGAAAATGAGAGAATTCATATTACGTTTGACAAATATGAGCTGGAGAAGCCCAATGATTGTATGTACAATTTCATTGAGATCTACGGTTCGGAAGGGGAATTGACAGGTAACAGTCTCAAGAGATACTGCGGCAGCAAGGCGGAACCAATCACTTCAATTGGGAATGTCCTGTACATCCGATTTTTCTCCATGATCGATAAGAAAGCAAATAATCAAGAACTCAAGTCATATTTTGCGGCGTACTACAGCTTCTTCCGCAATAGTAAGCTACATACATACATCATGCTATTAAATCATGCTAAAAACTTTTTATGACGTTTACCTTCAACTTTCCTCAGTTTACTTCCCCCGAAAAAGAAAATATTATTTAACAAAACATCAGAAGCACATAGCACCGGCATTCATGTCTCTTACATGTATACATACTTACATGTTTCACCTAAAGTTCCTTACTTCACATAAAGTTTTCCTTAAAGTTAGCGTACTTATGTTGTACGGTCTCCCCAAACCAAACACTATAATATGCATTTGCATTCAAGGCAACAATGTTTAGTCAGTAAATCTTTGCTATGTAAATGTTTAGAAACTGCAGTTAATCCTTGTAAAGAGGGTTTCGAGATCGATTGTAACGACGATACTTGCATTGATGAGTCCCTTAGATGTAATTCCAAACCCAACTGCAAGCTTCGAGTGGATGAGGATAAATGTCCGAAACATGTAAGTTTTTTCTGATGTGAATCTCAATCCTGGGTTTCATTTCTTTCCGAATTTAAGTAGAACCTTAAAGTGAATCAGCTATTGAATCAATAGCCGTTATCTCAAGAATTCTAAAGTGCTATTTTAAAAATGAATGTGTTAAGATTTTTTCTTTATTAGCTTGATAAATGCATGATTTTATTAACTCGAATAACTATTAATGAATTTAAAACACGGAAATGATTCCTTGTATTAGCAAACGGACGACAAGAGGTACGACATACCAGTGATAGCCTCTCTTGGATGCGTTCTCATTGTTGGCATGTGTGGCGGACTGTTCCTCAACATCTACAGGAAACTCCGGCAGGACAGAAAAGACCTCATAGAACTTAGGGTAAGATGACACGACACGAATATACAACAGGAAAAAGTTTAGCCTGGTGAAGTGCCAATTTAAAAAAAAAGTTATTATTGTGTGCACATAAAACCGGTCCTAAAAAACAACGTTGTTAAAGTTTACTCATCCGTTGTTTATAGGAAGCTTTAAGGAAGTCTCGGGAGTCAATGCTAGCCATGCAGATTCAACACGGAATAGTACCTCACGCATCCTCGCCCCCAATTTCGTCCCAAGATTCCGGCGAGAGTAAGCAAACGGTGGTGGAAAGATCATTGCCACCAAATGGAGGCGAGAATGGTGGCAATGAGATGGGCTGGAAGTTACCTCAGAGTTCATCATCACCAGTGCCAACATCATCGGCGCCACAGACACAAAAACATCGTCCAAATGGTGACCCGAACAACAAACAGTTTCGAGTACAAGCGGAGCCCTCCAACGCTATTCCTTACAGCCCTCCGCCCCCTTATGTGAGTACAACATCCCCACGTGTGGCTGCCAAACTTAGAAATAGTGATATTAGAAAAGAGCTTCCCCCACTCCAGGATATAGAGCCTGGTGAAGTCTGCATAGAAGTTAGAGATTCCGCGTGTCAAACCCGAGATTCTTTTCTAGCTCAACAGCGTGCGAGCCAAAGTTCCTCCAGAGATCCGCTAAAGAAAGCTCCCCTGGCCAGAAGCGAAGCCATTGAAGTGTTTGACACATCCACTTCCATGCCCAGCAAAAGAATGACACGGCCAAAGACATCGAATAATGACTTTCCTTCGCATCTCAGCGTTTCCTCTACGACGTCCTCTACGGATCTGGCCGGAAGGGGAACTTCCATGGGATCATTAGAAAATATTGACGAGTACCACGAGTAAAATACAAGCGATGACAAAATTAACTACAAGCAAGCACATAAAACCTGGCTTCAGCGTTATAATAGTATACGAAAGACAGATCCACAATAATATTGTTAATATGTATAAAATTATCTTAAATACGATTTTAAACACCCTTTTATTCTGTTGCATGAATGATTTTCAAACTTGTTCGTGCTATACTTCACGCCCTGACCCAAGTTGTAGATTCTGAGTGGAAAGAGGAAATGAAGAATTATTATTAAGATGAAGAAAATAAAAAAGAGAAAATGAAAAATTAGTGAAGAAAATACAAGATGAGCATTGAGTGGTGAGACAATTCGTGACAACTAAAAATGACGGAAAGGAAAACTGAAAAATGCCAAATATCGTATATTTTAGAATATTATTCCTTCCTTTATACTTAGCAATTATTAGATTTTATTTATCCGTTAATATAATGATACTGACAACAAATACACCGTACGCATTTACTGCCTGGTATACATACATAAATGTAATAATATAATTATAAAAAGATACTTGTACATAAGTACTACCAAGCCACCCAAGAGTGAGGTTTTTTCAAATACACAAGTTCAACAGTTTTGTTTTTATGTAAGACCAACTTCAAGTATGTTGTTGATGTTTACACAAGTCTTGTATAAGTTACCTATTATTGTAGTACATATTGTCTGTTGTAATGCATGTTTATTGTATCAATTCAAGTTCCCATTGCACATCTCATACGGACCCGTAACCACCGCCACCCGGAGTCAATAGGCACAACATATCCTGTAGAGAAATATACAACAAATATCTTAAACTGCATGTTGTTAGAAATCCTATTTTTGTTTTTCCTAATTTCTTAATTTCAACTTCCGAGTACATTTCCAATTTTCCACATAAAATGAATCTTTTGGCACAATGTTAAAGAGAAACAAAAATTTAACTCTTCGATCGAACCTTTAGCCTTTGAATCTGCTTCTAATTCTAATCGAAGAAATCCGCGTCTTATAGATTTGTACTCAAATAAATTCCTCTATTCTGATTGCCTGAATAATATGCATTAACTTATATGAATTATTTATTTTATTGTACCTCAGGTTTCACATTCACGGTGGTTTTCCCACCCAAGTTCAACGTTTTATTTCCTTGCTTTCTTCTTAATAAATTCTTCCCAACGGAACCCGGACTTCCTCCATGCATACCATAAGGGTGGAAAACTCGTCTCTCGGTGAGAACAGAAACTGTAATATTTTTCCTAAATGTGAGTTCTCTTCGGACTCCGTCCCCTCCAGAGTATTTACCGGCTCCACCGGTTCCTTTTTCCAGACTGAAGTGATTTAAAATCACAGGATAACGAATCTCCAGGATTTCTGGATCTGTTATTCTTGTATTTGTCATGTGAGTATGGATTCCGCTTCGACCGTTCCATCCAGGTCCCTGAAAAGCCCACCAACAACAAAATACTTATACACAAACCCAAACTGTAAATGAAGATTTACGATAGAACTCAGTTTATTGAGACTAGGATTCGAAAAAGTAAATAAACCTACAGCTCCAGCTCCTCCGGCTATAGTCTCATAGTATCCCATACGCTCATCACCGAATGTGAGATTGTTCATACAACCTTGAGACGCGGCACAAGCTTCAAAGGCCTTCAAAATGACATCAACAACTCTCTGTGAAGTTAAAACATTGCCCCCAACAACAGCTGCATCATCTGAAGGTGACAAAATACTTCCCTCCGGTATAATAGTTTTGATAGGAGTTAGACAGCCCTATAAATGAGAGCCAAATGTCATGAAACATTCAATAATAATAATCCTTTGTGAGTAATAATCCTGAGACAGCAGAAATCCAATTCACCTGATTCAAAGGAATATCTTGACCCACAAGACATCTTAAACAGTAAATTATAGCTGAAACTGTTATTGCTCTAGGAGCGTTACAGTTACCCCAGACTTCATACCCTGTCCCTCTGAAAAAATAAAAAAAATAATTTAAATCAAAATTACCATTTGAAATTAAATACAAAGTAGGTCCCAACATTGTTGTCGTCCTAGTCACGAATTACATTATTTATGATCAAAAGTCAAACCTGAAGTCGAACACGGCATTGCCTAAAACCGTATCGATTTCCACCGTTAGCTGAATCTTCGTCCCATCATCCATGTAATCTGCTGCACAGAGAGTATTCTTGCCAAGTTTTTGGCCAAACTCTCTCAGCATTTGCCGTACAGCTATCTCAGCGTTACTTTGAATATGATTCATGTAAGCTTGGACCACTTCCAAGCCATAAACTTCAATAAGGTCTAGTATCAGGTTGATTCCCTGGCATTCAAGAGACAAAATAAAATACCAGCATACAGTGACTTGGTTGTCACAGTAGTAAATTTTTTTCCCAGGCACAAATTTCATCTGATGCACATCTTCCCAACTGACATTACTTTGCACTTATATTGGCAATTACCTTCTGGTTAGCAGCTACAGCGGCTTGTAAATCCGACCTATTATCCTGTAATAATTGTGTTCAAATCACATACAAAAAGTAATTTTAACATACACAAGTTATAACTCATCATTTCTTTCGCATTAGTTTTTATAGCATCTTACCTCAAAGTTTCGCGTGCCAGAACTGCCAGGATATTCACCTGGCTTCATAAGCTCTTCTCGTAACTCCTTTTCATTGAATTTACCATTTGAAACCAGCTTAAAACTCTTAAAACAAGCACCTTCTTCCCATAAAGCTTTGGAATGGGGTGGCATTGAGCCGGGAGTAATTCCCCCAATATCTGCATGATGTCCACGACTCGCCACAAAGAATATAGGATTGCTATCACCTCTAAAATAATTTAAATATTTAATTGACAAAATTCCTTTTACCATTTCGAAAATCTATCCCACTAATAAGTTAAACTCACGGTCTAAAAACAGGGGTGATAACTGTCAAGTCAGGTAGATGCGATCCACCTGCGCACGGGTGGTTGGACAGGATAACATCGCCAGGAAGCATGTCCCCTTTCAGAGCAGTGATCTGTTTTGATAATTTGGGGTTGTATCATCTTTTTTTGTATTGATTTTATATGTATTACAACTTTAAATCACCTGAAATTGCACAGCCTCTTGCATAGCACCAAGGTGAACAGGAATATGGGGAGCATTGGATACCAAGCCTCCGTCGGGTCCAAACACAGCACAGGAAAAATCCAACCTTAAAATTGTCGTTAAAATTATATATTTTAAGCTCTATTACTAAAACTCTTTGTGCTCAATTACTGCCCTTCTCATTTAAAAATAAAGAAAAACTATGTGTCACATTTATCTAAAACAGAACACTACAATTGACTCAATGCAATCACAGTCAAGTACCTCTCTTTAATATTCGTCGAAATAGCAGTTCTTTGCAAAATCCTTCCCATTTGCTCTGCAATGCTCATAAAGCGATGTGAGAAAATACTGAGCTGAATAGTGTCCAAAGCAGTGCCAATGTTTTGCCTTGTCCCGTGACCGACAGAAATTTTTATATCTCCTTGCTGTGAAATGTCTGCCACACAGTCTGGTTCAACTAGAATAGTACTTAGTTTATCCATGATTATAGCTGGACCTTTTATCACATCATTGGCATGAAGACTTTCAAAAATGTACACTGGAGATTCTGCCCACCCCACAGCTTCAAAATAAATTTTTGTAGTCTGGAATAATCGAGAACAATAAATTAAATAATTAATATAAAATAAAATACGTGTGATTAAATTAAATTATAAAAATAGATATGTAATACCGTCACTGGTTTGGGTGAAGACTGAGAAATGTTTAACATATTCTCTTCTCTGATTCCACTTTTGCCAATTGCTCGAATTCTAATATCGTCAACAATAATTTTTCTACCAGGGATAGTAAATCCGAATTCTTTTTGATACCTGTTACCAAAATAATTTTCAATAGTTTCCGGTTAAACATTTTAAATATTTACTTTCAATAGTTTGTACAATAACTAACCTTTGAATAAAATTACGAACAAAATCACCATGTTTGCTAAGTAAATCAGTAGCACCATCCTCGTAAGGGAAGGGTTGGCACATTAGAGCACAATCAGTCCCTTCATATCGTAAATGCAAAAATATCTCTATGTCTACAACATCAAACTTCTGTTCAAGTAAATGTTTTCGGCCTTGAGAAACTAGCGACTCTATTCTTGTATCAATATATTCAATATTATCTGAAACAAACAACATTCATTATGTACTTCAAATACAAATAACTGAAATAAATAATTGCAGCATAATTGAAAAAATGAAAATACCTCGATGGAGTTCCTTGCACGCAGGTTCTTGTTTCTCATGAATTACGTCGGCAAGGGCAAGGCCAAATGCAGACAATATACCCGCATAGCGTGGAACAACTACTGTTTTAATTCCCAAAGATTTTGCCACAGCACAAGCATGCTGACCTCCAGCTCCACCAAAGCATGCCAAAATATGTGACGACGTATCGTATCCTTTTCCCTAAACAGAAATAAAATAATATTAAAATAAATAAGGAATAAAGTATTGGGAAAGCTCTATCTTTAGCAACACGTGCATATTCATACCTGCGTTATTGCTCGAATAGGTCGGCACATAGCTTCATTAGCAACTCTAATGAATCCCATGGCGATTTCTTCGGTGGAAATAGTGGATGAACCCTGACTTTCCAAAAATTTGTTTACTCCTACCGTCATATTCTGAAAGGTTTGTATTGTCGCATCCTTATCCAAGGGCTCATTTTCCTGTGGCCCAAATATTTTAGGGAAAAATTCCGGCAGCAGCCGTCCCAGACACAGGTTAGCATCAGTGACTGCAGGGATTTTGCCCCCTTTCCGGTAACACACAGGACCAGGACTAGCTCCCGCTGATTCCGGACCCACGACAAACATGCCCGAACGAAAAAATAGTTGGGATCCACCTCCGGCGGCAACTGTACTGATGTCCAACTTTACAAGAACAAACCAGTTATTAAATGTGAGGACTAAAATTTTTAATAATGGTCACATATTTTTAACACAAAATAATTTACTTGTGGAGCTTGTATTGTTACGCCGGCTGTGGTAGATTCGTAAGTGTGCTCAAAGCTACCGTCGAATCGGCTAACATCCGTTGAGGTTCCTCCCATATCAAAACCAATAACAGGAACTTTTGAATCACTGTAGCAAGTTTTTGCATATCCCACGACTCCTCCAGCAGGACCTGATAGAATCGCTCGAGAGCCATAAAATCTGCAATAATCATGAATATTATTTAGCTTTGAAGAAACTTAGATACTCTAAATATACATTATCTTGCCGATAAGTTTTCTTACTCTTCCATCGGAGTTAACCCTCCATCGCTCTTCATAAACAGCACACTAGATTCAGGAAGATCTCGAAACCCAGCTTTGAAACCCTGTTGTCAATTTGGGAAATTAATTCTTAAATAAATTTTCAACATTAGGAATAATGTAAACGTTCTAGATTTCAAATGTCATCCTTACCTCCACGTACTTTTTAATGAGAGGTGTCAAATATGCATCTGCAGATGCCGTAAAACCTCGTGGAACTGCCCTAATCATCGGCATAACCTCTGACGAAAGCGAAACGTGCGAAAATCCTAGCTCTATCGCTAATTTGCCAATTAGCCTCTCATGACGAGAAAACCTGACAAGTATCAATCAAATAAATAATATATACCTAGGTACACATATTTAAAATTAGACATAAATATTTATAAAACAATAAATATCATTACGTACATGTAAGAATGAAGTAGCACAATAGCCAGGCTTTTTATCCCCTTAGCCTTAATTCTCTCTAAATCTTCTTTGATTTTGTCAAGATCCATATCAACTGCTATCAACAAATTCTCATTTGTTGAGCTCACTTCTTTCTTCCAGTTTCTTTTCACCTCCATTTGACAATCAGGCCTATCAGTAACTACTCTCTCGTCGATTTCCAGCACCTCTTCATATAGATTCTCCGGCATTGCAATACCCTAAGGACAAAACACAAAATCATCATATCATTTCCGTCGCCAGCAAACACCCAACAAATGTGAAATTAATAAACTATTTAAATTTTTTTTAAATGCATGTAATTAATCACAGTATTTTTTAATCATCTTACTAAATCAAATATCTTTGGTCGTGCTTGATTGCCAATGTACAGTAAATCACGAAATCCTTTAGTAATTAACAGGGCCATCCGTTCCCCCTTCCTTTCTAGCAGGGCATTTGTAGCGACCGTGGTTCCCATCCGAATCCAGTCAATCAAGGATCCGTCTATTAAATCCTGTCTTCCTATTGTCGTTCCTGTTTCCTGAAATTATTTTCAAATATAATTAAATTGATTAACACATTCCAATTTAGAATAATATTTGTGGGAATTAAACATCGAGGTTACTTACATTACATTACATATAAATATCGAGGTTAAAAAAAAATACAAGATAAATACAAAATAAATACAAAATAAATACAAAATAAATACAAAATAAATACAAAATAAATACAAAAT